>OZ023268.1:47853419-48122919 GCA_964006375.1 Tillus elongatus
GCTCTACTTCTTTCAAGTCGACTGGTGCCAGATAAAAAGAATCTCTTATTTGAGGTATCTTAAAAGATCTATTCGGTTTTTTTATTTGTTTAGCCATTTCCAATCCTACGTTACAGTAGTATTTATTAAATTCACTCGCAATGATCTTTTCATTATTAGAGACTTCACCATTTTTCAGTTGAATTTCTTTTATTAGTCTTCCACCACTTCTACAACCAACGATATTATCGGTTACACGCCATAAAGTCTTAGTACAATTTCTGTTGCAGTGTATTTGTTTCTGATAAAAGTCTCTCTTTGTCTTTTTTATCAGTTTAACCAATGTGTTTCGGTATTTAGTGTATTGATCTTTTTTGTCACTATTTGTTGAGTCTGCTAACCAATCACGATAAAGTTTATCGCGAATTTCTATTGATTTAACTATGCCTCCTGTTATCCATTCTTTGCGTCTGTTGTTTTTTTTTTCAACCCTGTAGGCTGAAGAATTTAATGCTGACTGAATTTTAGCCAGCAAATAATTGCAGGCAGATTCACTATCTCTAAAATCGAAGTACTCATCCCAATTTTCTCTCTCCAATATATTTTTCACCTTATGGTAGTCAGTTTTTTCCCAATATATCTTTTCTTTCGCAGTTGTTTTGACAGCGCTGAGTTCTATATTTGCCACCGTTATATAATGGTCTGTAATTGTTGATTTTAAGACAAACGACTTCACTTGCAGCTGTTTTTGTTTGGTTCTCAGAAAAATGTGATCAATACAAGTATTGGAAGAACCCATTTCTCTTGTGTATTCATTGATCAATGAAACGTAGCCTCTTTCACTAACTATGTTGAGATATTCACAAGACTGTCTGCCGTCAGAGAACAGATCAATATTTATATCCCCACAAAATAAATGGCAATCGGTATTTTTTATTTGCTCCAAGTAACAGTCGAACTCTTCTATAAAATTCTCTAGGTTGGACGATGGCGATCTGTAGGTGCCAGTTACTAAAATCTTTTTATTCCGAATCATTAAGCTTAACTGAATGGCGTTGTTATCTCCGATTTTGACTGTTTCAGCTCCATTGCAGTAATTCTCCCGCACATACATAATTACACCATCATTTTGGTTAAAGCATCCTTCACTATAATACGCAACATACCCTGCCAAATTATACATTCGCACATCATGTACTCTCCAAGTTTCCGTCAAACATATAACATCTGGCTCATTTATAAATTGACTTAAGTGTATTTTAAAATCATCAAAATTTTTACTAATACTCCGTATGTTAATATTCAAAATTGTCAAAGTAAGTCTTTTTTGTATAAACTGCTCTTCACATTCTGGTATACTGTTTACAATGTTTGTGGTATGTTCCACGCATTCAAAATCCCTAATGTACTGATTCATATTGCCCGCGCAATCCTCAGCGCACCAACCAACCACAAAAAATGACAAAACCACCAACTATTACAGTATGTGTGTTCTAATATACAAATAATAACAACCATACAAATCGCTAACAGTTACTACACTTTGTTACAAGTTAAAACTTAAAAATATATGTACAAGCAGAACATTTCCAACACAATAAATCAACATAAACACGTAAATCCAAAAATATTTTGCAAGAAAGAAAACTCAAACTGAGTCCGCCATTAAAGCACACAATAAGTTAGTCACAATATTAAAATCCTATATACAAACAAAATATAATGTTTCTCAATTAGTGTACAAAACGACAAACAATCTCTGAAACACATAAAAGCTAAAATACGGAAATATACACATATTACAACCATACAAAAATTCCACACTAAACACACACACGGACTCACTCAGCAGATATAGCACATACAGACCCACACACCCGCATCCAACAAAACTCACGGACTCAAATGGTCACCCAACCACCGTCTCACCACTCAGGAAAATGATTACAATGTATCTTACTAAATTCACTGTCTCTTATTACCAGATATTGTGCGTGTAGGGTACCTTTGATCCCTGGGCGTTTGTTCCTTTGATCCACTCCCACCGCTGTTCATTCGTGATTTCTTACCTCCTCCTATGTTATGAGTAATTCTTTTTGAAACACTATGCGGTTCTATTTTTCTGTGTATGGCTTGAACAACATTTTCTTCCTTCCCAGCATCTATCACGGAAATTTCCTCAGGCGCTTCCTTTTCTATCTGTGTCAATGGAGTTCCGGGTGCACTTGCAGACTTTCTAGGAGCAGGTGGGGAGAAGACTGCGTCTGGATTTTCAGTTTCTGCTTCCAAGTTCCCACTCTCTCGGTTAGTCAGTTGTTGACAAGTGAAATATTCATCTCCTACCTGCAATCTGTTTCCCCTAATACGTGCTGTGAGTCCCTTCTTCTTAGCCTCTTTTAAATTTTCCACTAAAACCTTTCTTATTTCTTGGTCTTTCTTGGTCAGATCATTACCTATGGATATACCATTTCCTTTCAACCGATAAGCACACTTCAAAATTTCTGTTTTTCTTAAATATGAGGAACACTCGACTAGTAAAGGACTTTTTAAATTACTAGTCTTGCCAATAAAATATACATCATTCAGGTCACCCGCGCATATATCTATGTCCAACAAATTACCGAGCTTAGCTGCAACCCACTCCGCCAAATCTATACCCTTTTTTTCGTTTCTTTCAAGTCCAAAAACAACAATATTGTTCTTTAATACTTTCCTCTCTAGTTGCTTGACTCTTTCAGTCAAGATGTTATTCTGCGTTTTCAGATACTCAAAAGTCTTTGTAATATTCTTCAATTCAGCTACAAAATCAATTTTAACCGCCTCTATCTTACACTTCACTTCTTTTTTGCTTGCCTCTATTAGATTCTTTAGTTCATTAAAATGTACTCCAAAGTCTATCTCAGCTCCGCTTGTCATTTTCTTCGGAAAGCAGCGACATACACACAGCCAGGCCGTAAAACAAACAAACCACAAATGAAAAGCGGCTCGTATATGTCCAGCCTTAGCTTTATCTTCGTCTTGACCTGTTATCTGATAAGTTTTGGCTGCTAAAATGTCGACCGAATTTCACAAACTTTTACGGTATTTTTACCTTTTTCAATTCAGCTACTCGACCTACGTAGAAATTGTTACGTCCCACGACTAGACCACCACCTAAAGAAGGCGCTAATACTACGTTCTCGTATTTTTTCCTACTGGGTTGCCCACAATTCTTCAAAACACTCACACAATTGTTATCCGACTATTCACACACTAAAGCTTCCATACACATTGATATATATATATATATATATATATATATATATATATATATATATATATATATATATATATATATATATATATATATATATATATATAAAAATTGAAACTGACCCCGGATATGGGTTCTAGGGGTCCTAGTTCGCGCTCATTTGCAAAAATTTTTTCAAAATTCAAAAGTCGGGATCTCCCCATTAGTGAATTTTTTCTACGAAAATTCACTAAAAAACGTCGCATGTGATGACTGTAATCGCTGGTACCACTTGAAAATGTTCGACTTTCAACGGGCAGCTATATGAAGATGTTTATAATAAACCTTTCATTTGTACCGCATGTGAACATGTGATCTAAATATGTGCTTACTTTTCTTCTTCTCATAACCCAGTAACTACCTACATTTCATTAAAATGTTATAAAAATAATGTATTTTTAAGTTACCTCTGTTTTGTTAACATATATTATATAGATTTCTGTTGCAATTTCTGTTTTTGATTTTCATTTAGGTAGGTGCCTACATATCACCTATCTGTTTTCAAGTAAACTGACTCGCAAACTCTACTATCCACAAGACGGTCGGCTACTGGGGTTTTAGCGCCCGGGCATGGGATTTTGATGTCCGACTATAGGAAAATTGTGACAATATTTAAATTACTAGTAATATTTTTGTGTGGCGCTATCTAACGACTTAGAGAATTATTTCACAAGTTTAAATATGCTCTAATATACAGAAAACTTTTTGCCGAAATTTAACCAAAAAAAAAAAAATAACTGTACATAAAACAGAACAGTCCTTTCAAGGTGGTCGACCACCAGTGCCTTTACCCTATATATATATATATATATATATATATATATATATATATATATATATATATATATATATATATATATATATATATAGGAATTGAATTCTAAGAAGACTGGAGCAGGGTCAAAGCAGAAGCGGAGTGACAACTACCGCAAGAAGAAAAACAAGAAAGCTGACGAAATCATAACTGCTGGAATCTTCGCCCGACTGAAAATCTCAGACCCCACTAGCATCTCCACAATACCAATAGCCAACGAGGTTCACCCGGTGACGGTGCCTATAACTTTTAACGTACGTAGATAGAGTTTGGGATACCAAGGAAGCCATAGGGACGAGACCGTTTGGAGCGATTTTCAAGAAAGGAATGCAAATCCTATCAGAAGTAAAGCTGTGCTATGCACAGAGGGTCCATCAAGACAAGCCCGATGAAGAGTTGCCATCTAAAAAGCTCTATAACACTGAAGAGCTCAACGACTTCAACAATATGGCTGAGATATTACCATATCCTCTCGCCATTTACTTGGAATGCATAGGAAACACTCTGGATCGAAAGCAGATAATTACTCCAATACTAGCTGAGATCGAATACATGGAGCACCTTTCAGGCGTAATGACTTACGCCCCCCGACAACTTCTACCATTGCTGTTTAGTCCTCAAAGACAGCGTTCGCGCTGATCAGGACGTACATAATATGGCCCAACGCCTAAGTGATTTACCAGGCATTGAGTGGGAACAGTTTGAGCAAGCTAGGCCTCCACCAGCCGAGCCGCTACAGATGGTAAGATTAACCCGAATATATATATATATATATATATATATATATATATATATATATATATATATATATATATATATATATATTCGTGTGTGTGTGTGTGTGTGTGTGTGTGTGTGTGTGTGTGTGTGTGTGTGTGTGTGTGTGTGTGTGTGTGTGTGTGTGTGTGTGTGTGTGTGTGTGTGTGTGTGTGTGTGTGTGTGTGTGTGTGTGTGTGTGTGTGTGTGTGTGTGTGTGTGTGTGTGTGTGTGTGTGTGTGTGTGTGTGTGTGTGTGTGTGTGTGTGTGTGTGTGTGTGTGTGTGTGTGTGTGTGTGTGTGTGTGTGTGTGTGTGTGTGTGTGTGTGTGTGTGTGTGTGTGTGTGTGTGTGTGTGTGTGTGTGTGTGTGTGTGTGTGTGTGTGTGTGTGTGTGTGTGTGTGTGTGTGTGTGTGTGTGTGTGTGTGTGTGTGTGTGTGTGTGTGTGTGTGTGTGTGTGTGTGTGTGTGTGTGTGTGTGTGTGTGTGTGTGTGTGTGTGTGTGTGTGTGTGTGTGTGTGTGTGTGTGTGTGTGTGTGTGTGTGTGTGTGTGTGTGTGTGTGTGTGTGTGTGTGTGTGTGTGTGTGTGTGTGTGTGTGTGTGTGTGTGTGTGTGTGTGTGTGTGTGTGTGTGTGTGTGTGTGTGTGTGTGTGTGTGTGTGTGTGTGTGTGTGTGTGTGTGTGTGTGTGTGTGTGTGTGTGTGTGTGTGTGTGTGTGTGTGTGTGTGTGTGTGTGTGTGTGTGTGTGTGTGTGTGTGTGTGTGTGTGTGTGTGTGTGTGTGTGTGTGTGTGTGTGTGTGTGTGTGTGTGTGTGTGTGTGTGTGTGTGTGTGTGTGTGTGTGTGTGTGTGTGTGTGTGTGTGTGTGTGTGTGTGTGTGTGTGTGTGTGTGTGTGTGTGTGTGTGTGTGTGTGTGTGTGTGTGTGTGTGTGTGTGTGTGTGTGTGTGTGTGTGTGTGTGTGTGTGTGTGTGTGTGTGTGTGTGTGTGTGTGTGTGTGTGTGTGTGTGTGTGTGTGTGTGTGTGTGTGTGTGTGTGTGTGTGTGTGTGTGTGTGTGTGTGTGTGTGTGTGTGTGTGTGTGTGTGTGTGTGTGTGTGTGTGTGTGTGTGTGTGTGTGTGTGTGTGTGTGTGTGTGTGTGTGTGTGTGTGTGTGTGTGTGTGTGTGTGTGTGTGTGTGTGTGTGTGTGTGTGTGTGTGTGTGTGTGTGTGTGTGTGTGTGTGTGTGTGTGTGTGTGTGTGTGTGTGTGTGTGTGTGTGTGTGTGTGTGTGTGTGTGTGTGTGTGTGTGTGTGTGTGTGTGTGTGTGTGTGTGTGTGTGTGTGTGTGTGTGTGTGTGTGTGTGTGTGTGTGTGTGTGTGTGTGTGTGTGTGTGTGTGTGTGTGTGTGTGTGTGTGTGTGTGTGTGTGTGTGTGTGTGTGTGTGTGTGTGTGTGTGTGTGTGTGTGTGTGTGTGTGTGTGTGTGTGTGTGTGTGTGTGTGTGTGTGTGTGTGTGTGTGTGTGTGTGTGTGTGTGTGTGTGTGTGTGTGTGTGTGTGTGTGTGTGTGTGTGTGTGTGTGTGTGTGTGGGAGGGTGGTTGTGTAAAGGAAAAATATTCCTTTAGTTTTGAATGCAGAATCGCAGCCGCGCCTTCTCGAACGCCGGCACAGTGGAACACAACAGCAAAACAGAATAACATAATAATCAGCTACAGATTGCACACTGGTAAATAAAGTGGACAAAATATTTGTAGTAATTACTTGTGGTTAGTGATTGACACTGTAATAATTAACATTAAATGTCGTTTCTTTTATTATAGGTGAAATTTTTGTAAATAGTGTAATTATTAACAAACTTGTAAATAATGAATATAATTCTTTTATTATAGAGAAACTCAGCGTTGTTTTGATTATTGGTGTCAATCCTCCAAACTATATAAGACACAATATAAAACGACATTTTTAGTTATAACATAAAAAATGGATAAGTTACGATTCAAATTCATTATATTGGGATCTACGGATATATATATATATATATATATATATATATATATATATATATATATATATATATATATATATATATATATATATATATATATATATAGGGTAAAGGCACTGGTGGTCGACCACCTTGAAAGGACTGTTCTGTTTTATGTACAGTTATTTTTTTTTTTTTGGTTAAATTTCGGCAAAAAGTTTTCTGTATATTAGAGCATATTTAAACTTGTGAAATAATTCTCTAAGTCGTTAGATAGCGCCACACAAAAATATTACTAGTAATTTAAATATTGTCACAATTTTCCTATAGTCGGACATCAAAATCCCATGCCCGGGCGCTAAAACCCCAGTAGCCGACCGTCTTGTGGATAGTAGAGTTTGCGAGTCAGTTTACTTGAAAACAGATAGGTGATATGTAGGCACCTACCTAAATGAAAATCAAAAACAGAAATTGCAACATAACCTGCATAACCTCAATTGAGACCTCCGATGGACGCGTTTTCGATGTCCCAGATGAATTTAAGCCCGTAAGTAAACATACGTACATTGCGAATTCACACACATACGGAAAAATAAAAAATACGCTAAAGAAAAGACATCAGACACGGAATCTAAGGATACCAATAGATGAAGGAATAAGAGAAACTTATCTTGACGAAGGTGAAAATGTACAATTTGGAGAGCAATACTTAGAAGAAATTAAACACCTTGCAACCACTGCTAGTGAAAATGTGGTATAAAAAAGCCAAAATTTGGGGAAAATAGCAGAAAAATTTCTAGCTGAGAAATTTTCTATAAAAACACCAAATGCTCCTCAATGGATTGACGAAAAAAATAGAAACCTACCGCAAGAAGAAAAACAAGGAAGCTGACGAAATCATAACTGCTGGAATCTTCGCCAGACTGAAAATCTCAGACCCCACTAGCATCTCCACAATACCAATAGCCAACGAGGTTCACCCGGTGACGGTGCCTATAACTTTTAACGTACGTAGATAGAGTTTGGGATACCAAGGAAGCCATAGGGACGAGACCGTTTGTGACATTGAATACGCCAGATAATAAGGCGATTTTCAAGAAAGGAATGCAAATCCTATCACAAGTAAAGCTGTGCTATGCACAGAGGGCCCATCAAGACAAGCCCGATGAAGAGTTGCCATCTAAAAAGCTCTATAACACCGAGGAGCTCAACGACTTCAACAATATGGCTGAGATATTACCATATCCTCTCGCCATTTACTTGGAATGCATAGGAAACACTCTGGATCGAAAGCAGATAATTACTCCAATACTAGCTGAGATCGAAGAGATGGAACACCTTTCAGGCGTAATGACTTACGCCCCCCGACAACTTCTACCATTGCTGTTTAGTCCTCAAAGACGGCGTTCGCGCTGTTCAGGACGTACATAATATGGCCCAACGCCTAAGTGATTTACCAGACATTGAGTGGGAACAGTTTGAGAAAGCTAGGCCTCCACCAGCCGAGCCGCCACAGATGGTAAGATTAACCCGAATATATATATATATATATATATATATATATATATATATATATATATATATATATATATATATATATATATATATATATATATATCTGTGTGTGTGTGTGTGTGTGTGCGCGCGCGCGAGTGTGTGAGTGTGTAAAGGAAAAATATTCCTTAAGTTTTGAATGCAGAATCGCAGCCGCGCCTTCCCGAACGCCGGCACACTGGAACACAACAGCAAACACAATAACATAATAATCAGCTACAGATTGCACACTGGTAAATAAAGTGGACAAAATATTTGTAGTAATTACTTGTGGTTAGTGATTGACACTGTAATAATTAACATTAAATGTCGTTTCTTTTATTATAGGTGAGATTTTTGTAAATAGTGTAATTATTAACAAACTTGTAAATAATGAATATAAATCTTTTATTATAGAGAAACTCAGCGTTGTTTTGATTATTGGTGTCAATCCTCCAAACTATATAAGACACAATATAAAACGACATTTTTAGTTATAACATAGAAAATGGATAAGTTACGATTCAAATTTATTATATTGGGATCGACGGATGGTAAGTCGAACATAACCTGCATAACCTCAATTGAGACCTCCGATGGACGCGTTTTCGATGTCCCAGATGAATTTAAGCCCGTAAGTAAACATACGTACATTGCAAATTCACACACATACGGAAAAATAAAAAATACGCTAAAGAAAAGACATCAGACACGAAATCTAAGGATACCAATAGATGAAGGAATAAGAGAAACTTATCTTGATGAAGGTGAAAATGTACAATTTGGAGAGCAATACTTAGAAGAAATTAAACACCTTGCAACCACTGCTAGTGAAAATGTGGTATAAAAAAGCCAAAATTTGGGGAAAATAGCAGAAAAATTTCTAGCTGAGAAATTTTCTATAAAAACACCAAATGCTCCTCAATGGATTGACGAAAAAAATAGAAACCTACCGCAAGAAGAAAAACAAGAAAGCTGACGAAATCATAACTGCTGGAATCTTCGCCAGACTGAAAATCTCAGACCCCACTAGCATCTCCACAATACCAATAGCCAACGAGGTTCACCCGGTGACGGTGCCTATAACTTTTAACGTACGTAGATAGAGTTTGGGATACCAAGGAAGCCATAGGGACGAGACCGTTTGTGACATTGAATACGCCAGATAATAAGGCGATTTTCAAGAAAGGAATGCAAATCCTATCACAAGTAAAGCTGTGCTATGCACAGAGGGCCCATCAAGACAAGCCCGATGAAGAGTTGCCATCTAAAAAGCTCTATAACACTGAGGAGCTCAACGACTTTAACAATATGGCTGAGATATTACCATATCCTCTCGCCATTTACTTGGAATGCATAGGAAACACTCTGGATCGAAAGCAGATAATTACTCCAATACTAGCTGAGATCGAAGAAATGGAGCACCTTTCAGGCGTAATGACTTACGCCCCCCGACAACTTCTACCATTGCTGTTTAGTCCTCAAAGACGGCGTTCGCGCTGATCAGGACGTACATAATATGGCCCAACGCCTAAGTGATTTACCAGACATTGAGTGGGAACATAATTCATCACCCATTTTCACCATCAAATACCTATTTCTTTACATACACTAAACAAAGTGTAATCAATAAATAATAGTCCTATGACAAGGTTATTACAGTTTTCAACATGAATACCTACATAAATGTGCAGCACAGTCGTCAAACTCTACTGAACTTATAACATTTTGTGCCTCGTCACAAACCAACTGGACATTGTATGCCTTTTTACGCACATTATGTTCAGGCGTTATTTTTGCTTTAACTATGCAAGTGGAGCCCTGTCTCTTAACCTGGACATAGCCAATCGCATTCTCCCCATAAGCTTCTCTTCCAGATCTAAAAACATATTTAAACACCAGTCAATTCATGTAAAAATGTCCATATGTACATATATTATATTCCAAATGTTAAAGCTAAAATCATCTGTCTACATCCTAATTATTTTCAAGCAGTCTATTTGCTGCTTATTTCTTATTAAATTTAGTTAAAATAAGATCACTTCTGGAGAAAATATTCTACAAGTAAACAGACTGTTTTTGAGGTTAAGATACATATTATTATTAATACAAGGCTACAACGCTTTAACAATACGAAATATGGAGTTAACCCACCTTGCTGCTTTTGTTCCTCTAATTTCGGCACTTATGAAATTGATATTGTCGACAAAAAAGCAGGCATCATAAATATGTCTATTTTAGGTAGATTATCTGACTAGGCTCCCACAAAGCCACTGTCTGCCATTTTTCCAGAATATAATATATTATCCTGAGCAGATACACACTGACAAAAAAACAACAACAAATATATCATAAAATTATCAAACACAACATTTAAATTCTTCACTAAACTTAAATATCAGGTTTCAGGTACTTTTATCGCATGTAAATAACCAATGCCAGCGATATTGTACTACCTTGTGACGTCACACCAATATCAGACCGTTCGCGATCACGTGATTTTATTTGAATTTTCAGCGTTTTTTCTAGAGAAAAAAATTATTTTAAGAGCCATTTTCACTGATGTGGGTATTTAATACATTCACTTTAACGAAAAACGTCATACTTTATGAAATTACGGAGAAAACAATTAAAAACAGACGACAACGTTTAGAAGAGCGGGGTGTTGATGTTAATATAATTATAGAAGAATTATTAAAGTCAAAAATGTCTATCTCACTGGATAACCTCGACATGAACGTTGCAGGACATTCATTTAAGACACCCTCTCGATTAGATGATGAACCTTCAGTTGTTATCCTTCCGAACGGTACAGTTTTTGATATTGACGAATCTGGATATCTTATTCCACAGGTGCAAGAAAATGGGATTTTGTCCGGAGCATAAGAAATTTCACCCGAGAAGACTGAAGAATTGATTAAAGACAAAGATGAGACTGACGAGTTATCACATTTGTTTGAGAAGAAGACTGAAGAACTGAATGAAGACAGAAAAAATATTAGTGTGTCATCGGAGATTTTATCCAAAAAGTATGAAAAATTGAATGAAAACAAATAAATAAATAAATTAACAGCTGAACAAAATGCGAAACAAATTAGATTGAATAATCCAACACAGGTAACGATAATGCCCAATAATGAAGGCAAAAAAGTACTTATTTGAGATTATATTTAACCCAGATAACACAGATAATGTACTTTTCGAAGAACCATTAGCTTTACTTAATATCCAAGCCAATAATCAAGCCAAACAAGATATTCCTGAAAACTTATCGCCTCATATTCCTAAATATTCTGCTTTACCATTAAAAGACACGGAGTTTTTGTGCCAAGATGCTCTGAATGTTAAAAATAAGGGCGATTTTCAAGAAAGCAATGCAAATCCTATCAGAAGTAAAGCTGTGCTATGCACAGAGGGCCCATCAAGACAAGCCCGATGAAGAGTTGCCATCTAAAAAGCTCTATAACACCGAGGAGCTCAACGACTTCAACAATATGGCTGAGATATTACCATATCCTCTCGCCATTTACTTGGAATGCATAGGAAACACTCTGGATCGAAAGCAGATAATTACTCCAATACTAGCTGAGATCGAAGAGATGGAACACCTTTCAGGCGTAATGACTTACGCCCCCCGACAACTTCTACCATTGCTGTTTAGTCCTCAAAGACGGCGTTCGCGCTGTTCAGGACGTACATAATATGGCCCAACGCCTAAGTGATTTACCAGACATTGAGTGGGAACAGTTTGAGAAAGCTAGGCCTCCACCAGCCGAGCCGCCACAGATGGTAAGATTAACCCGAATATATATATATATATATATATATATATATATATATATATATATATATATATATATATATATATATATATATATATATATATATCTGTGTGTGTGTGTGTGTGTGTGTGTGTGCGCGCGCGCGAGTGTGTGAGTGTGTAAAGGAAAAATATTCCTTAAGTTTTGAATGCAGAATCGCAGCCGCGCCTTCCCGAACGCCGGCACACTGGAACACAACAGCAAACACAATAACATAATAATCAGCTACAGATTGCACACTGGTAAATAAAGTGGACAAAATATTTGTAGTAATTACTTGTGGTTAGTGATTGACACTGTAATAATTAACATTAAATGTCGTTTCTTTTATTATAGGTGAGATTTTTGTAAATAGTGTAATTATTAACAAACTTGTAAATAATGAATATAAATCTTTTATTATAGAGAAACTCAGCGTTGTTTTGATTATTGGTGTCAATCCTCCAAACTATATAAGACACAATATAAAACGACATTTTTAGTTATAACATAGAAAATGGATAAGTTACGATTCAAATTTATTATATTGGGATCGACGGATGGTAAGTCGAACATAACCTGCATAACCTCAATTGAGACCTCCGATGGACGCGTTTTCGATGTCCCAGGTGAATTTAAGCCCGTAAGTAAACATACGTACATTGCGAATTCACACACATACGCAAAAATAAAAAATACGCTAAAGAAAAGACATCAGACACGAAATCTATAGATACCAATAATTGAAGGAATAAGAGAAACTTATCTTGATGAAGGTGAAAATGTACAATTTGGAGAGCAATGCTTAGAAGAAATTAAACACCTTGCAACCACTGCTAGTGAAAATCTGGTATAAAAAAGCCAAAATTTGGGGAAAATAGCAGAAAAATTTCTAGCTGAGAAATTTTCTATAAAAACACCAAATGCTACTCAATGGATTGACGAACAAAATAGAAACCTTAAAACATCTTCTTGAAAAACAATGCTTAAATTGGTACAGCAGTATGTTGATTAAACTCACAGCAAATTCAAATTGGCAAATTTGGAAAAAAAAAACTTGTGTGAAACTTATGGTAAAAAAGGTTGGTGCCAAATCAAATATGCCTTTACATTCAGATATCAGGCTGGTTCTCTGCTAGAATATGCCACAAAAAAAGAAAGGCTACTATTAGAAGTCAATAGAGCAATGGACAATGATACAATTATAAACCTCATTGTGTTAAGCTTGCCAGAAAATATAATGGACAAGCTTGACAAACAATTATTGAAATTAACTACACAGATTTACAGTGAGATCAATAAGTATGAACATTTGGTAAAAAAAAAAAACAAAAAAAAAAACAAAACAAGGTTAGGTGATAATGGAAAAGTTGTAGCAAAATTAAACAAAAACAAACAACAAAGGTGTAGCATATGCCAAAAATTGAATAAGGGGGTGCGCTATCACTCTGAAAATTATTGCTGGTTCAAAACAGGAGTAAATAAAGAAGATAGCAAAAATCAAATGAGACTAATTAATAACTCAGAATTGGAATGTGAACTACAAGAAAAAGACCAAAAAAACTTTTAGTAACGCCATTAATAAAAATAAGGTTAGTATTAAATAAAACTCTTGAAATATTTGGAATTTATGACTCAGGTTCAAATGTCTCACTAATAAACTCAAGGTTGTTAAAGGACAAGAAAATGGAAAGTTTCAAGAATACTAATCTAAAAACTATTAATGGTGTGAAAAAACAAATGGTATAGTAACTTTGACTGCAAAAATTTTTAACGTAGAAAAAGAAATCAATGTTTTTGTAATTGATAAAGAAAATTTTGATTATGATTTTTTAATTGGACTATACTGTATAAAAAATGTCTACTTAACTCAAAATGAAAATCTAAAAGTCAGCCAAAAAATTCCAAAATCAAAAAATGAAAGTGATAAAAAAATTTCAAAAAATTTGGAAAATAAAAATGCAAGGGAGGAAATTATTTCTGAAAATAAGTGCTTAGTAAATTTTAATGAGCATATTGAAGAAAATAACTTTTATATCTGTGTGAACCATTTAAAGTATGACTGGCAGTCAAGAACAGATAAATTAATTAATAATTATTATGACAATGCTGCGGTCTTTGCGAAAGATAAATATGATGTCGGCACAGTAAAGGATTATGAGGCACACATAGATTTATTAGCGGAAAAATATTGCGGTAAAAGGCCTTATTGATGCACAATTAACGACAAAAAAGAAATAGAAAAACAAATTGCAATATTACAGAACAAAAAACTAATAGAGGAATCATATAGCCCATTTGCTGCTCCAGTAACTTTAGCATACAAAAAGGATGAAGAAAAAAATCAAGATAGTGCATCGATTTTCGTGATCTGAATAAAATTGTTGTGCCACAATCATAGCCTTTCCCACTTATTGAGGACTTAATGGTAAAAACGAGAAATGCAAATTTTTCTCGACTCTGGACATAAATTCAGCATTTTGGTCTATACCTCTGCGCATCTCAGATAGACACAAAACAGCATTCTATTTGACAAGAGACTACACGTATTTCCAGACGTACTATGGTTTCAACCATACGAGAAAACTCTCCCTCTTATCAGTTATTCTTTAGTCCTAGGACTAAAGCTAGAAATTGGAAATCAAGATGGCGTTGTGATTCCAATCCCGAATAACGAGAATAGTTTGACAGAGAACAGCAGTCACTATGTTCAAGGCAGTATGCCTATCAAGTATATTAAGGATTATAATCCAGCAGGACAAACAAGTCGTTTAATTTTATCTGCACGAACACTCCACAGCGAAGAAGACGAGCCTCACAGAACAGCCTTCAGCGATATGGCAAGAAACGTCATTTCCCGCTTCGCAACGGAACCCGTTCGCGCCAATATAAACCGCCTTTATGGTGGTATTATTACTCCGAATTTTGCGGACAACAGCTTAGGTTTCACCTACGTTGGATGGACCGAAGATTCCGAACCAAACATCCCTCCCCAATACGCTTACCTGTGGTCCAGCTACCGGTATGTGAAAATGGCTCAAAACCCCAGATTCAAGGACATAAGCATGTATTACACATTGCGAAGTCTCTATGGATTGGACTGCCCACTATCACGGACCCGGAACCCAGCTAGGATACTCCCAGCGTAAGTTAGAGCATGTTAGTTAGCCGTTTTCCTGGCTCAAGCAACCATTGCAGCACTATCCACAATTGCGTTATATAAGACTGTGGCATTGTTGCGCAATATTGTGTTGATGAAAGTTAAATCATTACTAGAGGAAAAAGTAATTAACAATTTTAAAGATATCATACAAGCCCAAGAAGAGGACCCGTTTTGTAGGAAGATTAGAGAAAAACTAAAGAAAGAAGACCCTAAATGTAAACAGTGTTTTACCGTCCAAGAAGGCATCCTCTTTTATTATAATCCAAAGCGTACTAGGTATAGAATATGTATACCAAAGAACCACGTTCAAGACTTGGTCCTACATGAACATAAAGATCGCGGACATTTTGGGTCCGCCAAATGCCTATCATGGTTAGAGGGTCTTTATTACTGTCCGAAAATGAGACGGATTGTAAGGAGAATAATAGCAGGGTGTGCGTTGTATCAGAAGTCAAAGCCATCTCCAAAATTCCATGGAGAATTGCACTCTATATTACCCACGGATAAAAACGAAAGTATGCTTAGACCTGATTGGTCCATTACCACCATCGCGGGGTGGTGTGACCCAACTACTTGTTATGGTGGATTGTTTTTTAAAGTATACGACTTTGTATGCTCTCAAAAAAATCATCAAGAAAGGCTATGTTAAACCGTTTATTAAATGACTACATCTCAGCCGCCGGTCGCCCTAAATGTATCTTGTCCGACAACGGTAGTCAATTTAAGGGAAAAGGCTGGTCTGAGGCATTAAAGCCAGAGAACATACGAGTGAATCACACGAGCGTCTTCTTTCCAAGCGGAAATCCTACCGAAAGTACTAATCGGGAGATAGGCAGATTATTTCGCATCTTTTGCCACGACAAATATACTAGATGAGTCTAGGAAGTTAGAAAAGTACGGCAATTATTGAACGAAGCTGTGCACGATAGCACCGGCTTCAGCTCAAGTCAACTCCATTTCGGGGAAGGTAGGACGAATCTGTTAGTTGGTAATTGGTAATGTTGACTTCCCCAAGACACTACCGGGTGAGGGAAATCTATTAGCCCTTGCAAAAGAGAGGCTAATGACAAAGGCCAGTGAAAGGAAAGACAGATGCGATAACAAGAATAAACCAGTCACTTACAAAGTGGACAAGGTGTTAGTAAGAACACATGATTTATCTCGTGCAGAGGATACGTTAATAAAAAAAAAACTTATTATTTGTAACGATTGCGTTTCGTTACTACTTTAAATATTCAAAATGAACCCGTAAGAGACTTAATCAATAGCCGACAATCCAATATCTGTAAGACAATTCGTGTTTTGTTTTCAAAATTATTTTGATGAAAAGTCGCTAAATCTTCAAGTACGTAAACCCCTTTGCTGTATTTCTAATTTGTACGTTAAAATTCAATATATGTTTGCCAAGAAAAATTACGTCGCATTTTGTTGGAAGAATATTTCCAAGAACTGAATAAACGTTGTGAATATTCGAAAGATTTCAATAGAAATCCGTGAACAAGTTAGGGCTCATTGAAACACCAAGGCACGAAATTCCACTAGTGAAAAGACGTTACGTTTTTTATGCAAAGCTGTGAAATACATAGCTAATATCGTTGCGACTTTATTTGTATTTTTCCGTGTGGATGATGTCAACTAAAACGACCGTTGGAGCCGTTCAACAAATTCTCCCGAGAAAACCTTGAATTGTAGACGAGGGGATGTGGGGCGTCAAGGAAAAAGGGTTAGATCTGAACGCACAAGACGCTACCTCGGAGAGTACGCTAGGCTGTTGACAAGTTAACAATTGGCATTGTAAATTGCACTTGAGCCAATTTACATTTTAATTGCCGTAGAGATTTTAATCAAATTAATTCCGAACATCGACTTAAAACAGCTCTTCATTTGATGTTAGGGGTCAAATTGTCTCCCCCAGTATTCGAGCAACAAGAACCACCTGCCCAATACCCGTTTATGGAAAGTACCACTTATTCTCTCCAACCTTCCCTCTCGTATTGGAATTGGTAAGCCTATGTTAGGCTCTGATCGTTGACTCTACTTGGAGAGCATCTTTAAAGGTTCAACAGGTAACTCCAGGTGTCAGGACTTGGTAAGTCGATGAAACTTTATATTATTTGAGTGGATCAATCAAACCCTTTCATGCAGCAGTCCATTATTTGAACCTTTACAATTTAAATTTTCAAAGCAACATGATCAAATTTGAACTTCAATAGTGTCAGTGAGGTGTTTGAAAAAGGGCAACTGTAAAGTTTATGTTTATTCTTTAGAATTTTGTCAATATTGTGAATTTAAATACATAGTACTTAAAAATTAATTAGCAGATTTTTGTTTGTAAAATATTTAACCTGTACATTCTTAATATTTTTCATTGATAATCATTAAAGTAGAAATTTCACATAGTAATATTTTTCTTAAATGGAGCCTAACTCAAAGGACTGGCCAGTTCATTCATTGAAAAATCAACCGAACTGATTGACGAACGTGAAGCAATTTAAGTAATAGTTTGTATTTGCTTTTGAGCTGTAAAATACAGCACTTGATCCTTAATATACCTCCAGTAGGTAATGTTAATATTTTTGAAACATAGAACCATTTTATTTTATTTTATTTATTTATTTTTTATTTTAGAGAAAGAAAATTATGTCTCGACTACTAAGGCCATTGACATATATAAATTATAAAGAACAACATTCTAGGTACAATATAAGTGCATTAATAATGTATGTTTTCCTGAACCTGTAAATTATACAATACAACGGTTACAGTTATATGTGTTTATATAGTTCACTAGATTTTAAGAAGTTGATTATGTTTTCTGATGCTGCTGTGGCTAGGGTTACCATGGATATATTTTCTCCTAAAAACAACCTTCTTTGGAGTCTGTGTTTAGTGCACTCTGTGACAATATGACCTACTGAAAGGCTCACATTGCAGATGTCACAAACTGGTGGGATTTGTTGTTCCAGTAGGTACTTGTGTGTGAGTGCTGTGTGTCCTATCCGAAGTCTTCTCAGGACGGCCAGGGATCTGCGACTTAGTATAGGTGGTTGAAATGCCTCAATGGTTGGTGCTAGTTCGTGCAGCTTGGTAGTTTGATTATTCCAGTATATTTGCCATTTGTCGTAAATTACTGCTTTAACGTGTGGTCTTAATAGTTGGTGGTATTGGCTTCCTACTGTCGTGCCTTCCGTGGTCGCTCTTTTAGCAGCAGTATCTGCCAGCTCATTGCCTATAATGCCGGAGTGTGAGGGTACCCAAACAAATGTAATGTGTGTGGATTGGCGTTCGAGATCGTGAGCAGCATTTTGTATTTCCCTTGCTGTATGGTTCTTGGTATATAGGCTACTTATTTCATTTAGTGCCAGTTTAGAGTCTGTGCAGATGACTATTTTTGTTGAACTGTTGGAAATGTCTTTTATCCTCTTTATGGCTTGCAGAATTATAACACGTTCAGCTGTGCCAATACTAATGTCCTTGGGTAATTTAATAAGCTGCTCAGAGGAGGGCAATGTCGCTATCGCCCCACCTACTCCATGTGGTGACTTAAAGGCATCGGTGTACATTACCAATTCTGGATTATATTCCCTTAGTGTTTCTGTAAATATTGTCTGCATCGCCGAATTTGGTGTTTTGGCTTGTTAAGGTGACATTAATGATGTGTTACAGTCTATTTTTAATTGAATCCATGGTGGTGTATTTGATTTCGGATTTTCAGTGGTTCCTGTGAGATCGATTTGGTAGATGTCTTTTATTATTTCTGATATAAGACGTGGTTTTTCGGTGGAGTTGGACCGCTGATGACTGTGGTATTGGGTGTCAGTTAGGACTGAACGAACAGGATTATTTGCTGAACGAGAAATTCTCGAAGCGTATGTCAATATTAGCAATTGTCGTCTTAAAAAGAGTGGCAGCTCATTTGACTCTCTTTGCATACTTGTTGTAGGGCTCGTTCTGAAGGCTTTATTTTATTATTTTGTCATATGCCATATGAAATGATAATTTCTTTTTATTGAAATTCTTGCTGTTTATTTGATATTTATTTACGTACGAGTTAATAATTGTTTGAAATTTGCCAACCATGTTCATTTGATTTTGTTTGCTGTCCCAAATTTATTTATATGAATAAATCTAATATTATTGTTAAAATATCTGTTTAATTGAAGAGAAATTCCTCCCTAATATCTCCCCTGTTTGGCAGCAACACAATTAATGAATTCTAATTATCGTTTATCTAGATTCCTTAAATTTTATATAACCAGGCACTAGCCTTGGGCGCTCACAAATATATGACTCCAGGCAGAGCAACACAGAAAATAGCGTGAGTATCAAACCATATCAAGATCTGCCAACCTCCTAAAGTATTTCTAGTCTTAATAATAATAATAATCTGATAGATAGATGCTTTTAGAGTAGGGCTGATAGGCAAAAGTGACCTCACTATCAAGCAGATTAAATCCACTTGAGGTCAATAACCATATACCACGTCTCAAGTTTTGTTTAAGGATGGTTGCATATTTCATTATCCTTGTACCATTGTCAGTAACGCATATCCGAATGCTTACGGTATTGTTGATGATGAAACAAAGGTGGCACGGGGTATCCAAAATGTAATTAATTTAAAGCCATTTATACCGAGATATGAATCGACCCGAATTCCGCGTACCTGACACTTGCCAACGTTAGTTGTTTCAAATTCCACGTCTGTCAGACTGAGGGAGAGCCGACTGGGTTCCAATCCATTTAAAACACAGAAACTCTGAGGCGAGTCGCGGTACAGCTGTACCTTAGCCTGAACAGCGTACTCCCAGAGCGGTGCGCGACTTTCCGGAGAGCCGCTAATAGGAACGACCTGCAGGACACCGTCTAGTAGAAGGAATGTGCAGGCCGCAGGCGGCAAGGGAACCACTGCACCAAACCATAAAGTATCTATTTCATAAAATAATTTAAATGACAAGGTTCAATGTGCACGATTTTAAGTATAACTTCAGTGAGAGATTTGCACGGAAATTTTTTTGGTGTCAGACCTTACTGAGGGATAATGTTTACAGGTGTAACCAATAACACATACCTACATGACCACTACTATTAATTAAACCGACATAATTTCAATTAGATTAAGTTTATAGGGGGCCCCTATTGATGTCTCTTTCAAGCCAGGGTATTATTATTATCAGATAAAATAAACATGCTAAATTAATTTGTTATTGTCTAGGAATACTCCTCTCTCCGGTGTAACATATAATAAATGGACAGTGCTGCACCCTGGGATATAGTCTTAAAAGGTAACCAAAATAAAATATCGTGCATTGTTACCATTCAGTACAAAGGCATATACTTATCAAAATAAAATAAAAATTAATAAAGGAAATAAAGCATAGTGCAAACGTTTATTATGTATATCACTACCTACTATTTTGAGAATTTTTGTTAAGAATGTAAAGATGGAGTTTAAACCTAATCACCTTCTGGTTTATGAAATTGATTACGAACTTCGTATTAAGGGTATAATAAGAGCTAGGAAATATGTCCACCAAAAGCGCAAATTATTATTCAAACAGCTAGATAAGGATAGGAATCGTACAGTAGTTTATGTAAATACGGATTATGACTTTGAGGCGGAAAGGAAAATTATTGATGATACAATACAACAACAATAATTGAGGAATTCGAGGGTCCTGAGAACGCCTCTTCGGTAGCGGTTGGTAGGGCTCTTTTGTTCCCTTGAGCTTCTTTGTTCTTAATGTCAGCCATTTTCCGTTACTGTAGCCAATCACCCATTGCAGGGCGCAGTTTCAGCTCACTATCCTGGAAATTTTGTCGAACCTATTCCGTTATATAACGAGGAAGTGGATCTTTAATGTGCCCAGAATTGAATGGTACACGGGACCGAGGACTTAATACCTCCCTCACCCAGGGCGGAACGTGCAGTCATTCGACTTGTTCAAACACAATGCCACAACCTCGGTTGATGTCTTTGTACTCGTTTAGCAAATATTTTAGAACTTAAGTAGATTTTTAAAATGTTAATACACTTTTGCCAATACGAAAGTGATTATAAAACATATTAAGTTTTGTTGCTGCATCTTCTGAAATCTCTTCAGTGTCTTCTCGTTCAACTACCCTCTTATCATTTTCATAGATGCTGCTATTCTCTTGAACTAAAAGCATATATTCATCTATTCTCGACAAGTTGCGTAATACAACGCAAGCAGTAACGACTTTGCGCGCAAATCGTGGGTTTAGGCGTAAATAATTTAATGCAGGAAAATTTTCTTTTGATATTCCAATAGCACATTCTATGACACGTCTTCTGCTTTTATGTGGCCTGAGAAATCGTCTTTGTGCTTCGTCATTCCCATAATGTAAAATTGGGGGTACCAACCAAGATCTTGGTGGATATATTGAATCCCCACGTAATACTGAACCGGGAAAAGGTCTCCAACCACCTCCCATTCTAGTGAAAAGTCCACTATTATGTAACACCCTTGCATTATTTGTACTCCCAGGATAGTTTGCACCAACATAATAAAATTCAATTTTGGGTACAAGATACCAACATCACACTAAGATAATGATTGCCATGCCGATCAACAAAACCAGGTTCGTGCTGACTTAGTGCATCAATATTAATTAAAGTTCCATCTAGAGCCCCACAGACTAACGGCATTTCCGCAATTTGATGAAACTGATTAGCCACTTCTCCTATATTTACAGGCCAGCACACCACTTCTTTAAGAAGTAACTGGTTAATCGATTTGACCACATTATGCACTACTCGACAAACAGTTACTTTGGAGACACCATGCATATCAGCAATCCCATGATACCTGCATACCACCACCAAACCAATGCAAAGCAATTTGTAGCTGCTGCTTCGAAGTTAAAGCTTAATTTCGCTTTGTTCCATGCTGTAGAGCTGTTAAAGTCTATATAATAAAACACAAATTTACCGTACCTCAATCTGAATCGCTCTTTAAATTCATATGGGAATTCCATATGAGTATATAATGTCCTGGGCGGAAAGATTAGTTGTCGTCTATATACAATTTCAAAATTGTTCTTACTGTCAGAATTAGAAGTAGACATACTTTTGCAATAATTAAGCATAACTGCTAAATATTTTAATATAAATGTAATGTATATCACTTTTTATATAAAGTTTGTTTGACAACTAACACTTGTAAAATGAATTATCAACCTAAAACCACCCATAATACATGTAGGGGAACATGTTGTACCTTGAACACATCTCTTTATTTTGAATTTCGCGGATGTTTGTGGATGGCTGTGAGGGACAGAATCTTGAATTAGGCAACCTGCAATGTCGTCATATGTGTTTCAGTTGTTCACCGATAATCGTGTGAGTGTGCAGTGCAGTTCGGATTTTTGACTTGAAAAAGTAAGTTTTTACGCTCTGCGTTTCATACACATATATCTTTTGTCTTTAATGTAATGAACTGGATCTTTTTTTTTTTGGGCGATGGCATACTCATTTGGCTAATAACTAGTTGTGTCAGACATGATCTATTCTTAACCTAAAATTTTCTGTAGTTTGATTATCATACACCGGCACGGTGTTGTACCTTGAACATACCACATACGATGTACCTTGGACATGTTCAAGGTACATCATACGTCTTAGGTACATCGATTGTGATATGTTCAAGGTATAACACCATAACGGTGTTTCATCATCAAATTACGGTTAAGTACAAATTATGATTAATGTTCTCTGCTTTATTGCAGTTAATGTTGCCTGGCTTCTTGTACCTCTTTTGAAAATATTCCACGCAGTCCAACAGGTGTAAAAAGGGCTGGGCCAGATCCTGAAAGACTAACAGATGCAATTAAATTAATTTATGAAAATAAAATGACATTATACAGTGCTGCAAAACATACAGGATTGAACAGAAGCACAATACGTCGACATCTTCAACATTATAAAAACGATGATGAAAACTACACCTGGCGTAACAATAATGCTGCACAGCAAATTTTCAACAAAACAGAAGAAGTTATGCTCGTGGACTATATAAAACAAGCAGCAATATTGCAGTATGGACTCACATTGAGGGATGTTCGTGAATTAGCATACAAATTTGCGGCAGAAAATCGGAAAAAATATCCTTCCAGCTGGGATAATGACAGAATGGCAGGTGAATTTTGGCTGCGCCTTTTCAGAAAGAAATATAAATATGAGATAACCCTTCGGAAACCAGAAGCTACCAGCTTAGCAAGATGAACTGCTTTCAACCGTACCAATGTTGCACTGACATTCCAAAATTATAAAGTGGCTTTGCAAAAATGTCCCCCTTCGCCGGCAGTGAACATATGGAACTGCGATGAAACTGGGCTGTCCACAGTTCATGTTCCTCCGAAAATACTTGCTACCAAAGGATCCAAGCAAGTTGGTACAATGACGAGTGCAGAAAGAAGCACAAATATCACTATGATAGCTGCAGTCAATGCTGGAGGTGGTTTTATTCCACCAATGCTTATTTTCCCAAGAGTGAATTTCAATGAATTCATGATAACTGGAGCTCCACCAGGGACAATTGGTGGTGCAAATCAGTCTGGGTGGTCAAATTAAGCATTATTCATTGAATTTTTCAAACACTTTTTGAAATATGTAAAGCCGTCAAAAAAATCTCCTTGCATTTTATTGATGGATAACCATGAAAGCCACATTTCAGTTCCCGTTATTCAATTAGCCAAGGATAACGGAGTGATTTTAGTAACATGTCATCCACATACGAGTCATAAAATCCAGCCTTTAGATAGAACCGTATTTTGACCATTTGAAACATATTTCAACACTGCAATGAATGAATTCATGATCACTCCAGGAAATGCTGGAAAACCGGCAACAATCTATGATCTTGCTCCACTGGTGGGAAAAGCATTTCCACTAGCTTTTACACCAAAAAATATTGTTCAGGTAACTGGATTCGTTCCTCTGGATGAGAATATTTTCAAGGATTTTGAATTCTCTCCAGCAGATGTCACTGATCGTCCAGACCCAACAGCAATAGTTCAAGATAATCCCCAAGATATTGGCTTTCCATCAATTTCAGTTTCATCTTTGACTCAACTTAATTTCAGTGAACCAGTTGCCTCAACTTCTGCCTTGATTTCTCCGGTTATGATTAGGCCACATCCAAAAGCCGCACCACGAAAAGTCACTCATCGAGGTCGTGAAAAAGGACGTTCTCGCATATTGACGGACACCCTCGAAAAACTCAAAATAGAATTATTAAAACAAGCTAAACTAAATAAAACAAGAGTTCCGTCTCAGAAAACAACAACCATTTCAAACAAATTTGCTGCAGTTAAGCGCAAGGTATTAGTATCTTCCGATTCTTCTATGTCAGATCAGTTCTCAGTGCATGATTCTGAAGATTCTGTTGGACCCTTGGACTTTTCGGAATCAGAAGAAGCTGTTTGTAACACGAGTGCTACTGAGACATCTGGGCAGGATGGAGGATACCAAGTGGGAGATTTCATCATTTTAATATATGAAGCCAAATATTTTCCAGGTAGGATAGTGGAAACAAGCGACGAAGGAGCCATTGTAACGGCAATGGAGCCAACCATGAATAATTGGAAATGGCCGGAAAAAGTGGACTCATTGTTCTATCCACGGGTGGACATTATTCAGAAAATTAATCCGCCAGTGAAGAAATGTTCCAAAAGAGACATCTACGAGGTAGGAGAAATAACTCAAATTTGTGAAAAATAGTTTTGTTCTCGAACTGATTTCTAACATTAATGTTCATTTTTCAAATATTTTTCAGAATAATGTTTTCGAATATGAAGTTAATTTTGCATTATAAATTGTTGTTTACATATAAGGAGGTCTAAATAAAATTTTATACCGAAAACTATCTAATTTATTAGATACATGTTCAAGGTACAACGGTCTTAGGTCTGAAGTACATCACTCCTGTACCTTGGACACAAATACACTTTTTCAAATTAAGCTTTTTTCTCATCAAATTTAAATCGTTCTAACCTTGCAAAAAAACTATTATGTATAAAATATCGCCCCCTATCCATCGCGCCAAAAGAAGCCCCTGACTAGAGTTTATTCTTCATGAAATTTTTTTAATATCAGGAATGAGTTCAAGGTACAACATGTTCCCCTACTTGTTTTATTGGTGAATTTTAACTTATCTGTCAATTTTTGAAACACAATTGCATATTTGCTTGTAAAAATACCTGTTAAATTATATTACAACACTTGTAATACAATTTGCAAACTGGTATTTTTATGAAACAAAAAAAGGTGTATTAAGTTTGTAAAACAAGAATTTATCTTGTATAACAAGTAAGTGACTTTTACGAAACAGGCCCCAGGGCACACAAAAGTCATGGGACAATGAGATTCACAGAATTCGGTACGCCATCAACACATCTTATCATGAAGTGGCAGGGTACATTACGGCCTTGCTTAATTTTGGTATAAATGTTACCATTACTGGGGATCGTTACGGTGAAGTTCACTCTACAAGTGATATTAAACTCCTCCCAGGAGATCGCAAGGCTTATTCGGCCGAACTAAGGCACCTGGCAGAGATATACGAGGATGTGAGAGATGAGCTGAATGCAGCCTACCAGAGGAACGCTTTTAGGTATAATTTGAGGAAGCGAGACATATCGTTCAATGTAGGGGACAAGCTATGGCGACGAAATAAGGTTCTCTCAGATGCCTCAAATCAGTGATCAACTAAATTAGCAGCCAAATATATTTTGTGTACAGTGAGAAAGAAAATATCACGTTTGGTGTATACACACAATGGTGATGTTGGTGAGTGGCATAAAAAAAATCTCAAACCGTATATGGGATCTAATTCGAATGTCTCTGTGTCACAGACCAGGGGTCCCTAAAGTGTGCGTCGCGGCGCCCTGGTGCGCCGTGAGACGCTCTTGTTTAATATTGCCTGGAAACGAAATTTAGGTATTCGCGGCTACAAAATAAACAATTCAAATCGCGCGCGCTGCATGCGTCGCTCACTGGCCGATATGTACTTACGCTCGGTAATCGTCGATTCCCACTCCTTCCCGCGCTTCGACCCGCCCACCGTCCAACTAGCGAAAGACGCTGCATTACGTCGATTGCTTTGTTTTGGTTATGTCGCTTTGTTTGTGTTTTCGTCAAAATGGATGGATTTTTATTAAATAAGCAAGGCGACAGTTCAAGTGATGTTAATCAAACTTCTACAGTGGCGGAGAAGGAAAAAAGCGGATATATCGCAAATATGATGATAGCTATTTGGACTTTGGCTTTACTTCAATAGAAGGAAACAGTGAAGAAAGACCACAGTGTGTGGTCTGCTTCAAAATATTGTCGTCAGAAAGTATGCTCCCAAGTAAGCTGAAGCGACATCTTGAGACCATTCACCCTGCTATGGTTGAAAAATCACATGATTTTTTCAATAGGAAGTTGCAAAATTTAGAAAACCCCAAAAAAGTGTTTACTTAACAAACCTCAGTACCTATCAACGCACTGTTAGCATCATTCAAGGTGGCATATGGGGTGGCGAAATGCAAAAACCCTTTTACCATCGCATAAGAGTTTATTCTACCGGCTGTTCTCGACATGGTGAATATTAAGGCGGGAAAACTAATTGCTAAGGTACCTTTAGCTAACAACACTCTTAGTCAAAGGATCCATGACATATCTGACGATCTCAATCAACAATTAATAGAAAAAGTTACAATTACCCTGTTTATTCCATTAAACCGCAGATCCATATTATTTTCAGTATTATAACATAAAATGACTGAAAGAATTGATTATGATGGTAAGTTTATCTCTCAATTACGGTGGCTATTAAACGCAGAACGGTACTGGATACGTGTAACGCGGCAAAGTGAATAGGTATTTAACAAATTAAAGTGTTTAACGAACAATAAACCCATAGACAATAAATCTAACACTTTGCGTTTAAATAATTTTATGACCGAATGTGGTATTCTGCAAGTCAAGGGAATATTGCAGGAATCAACGCTGGTGTATGACGTCGAAAATCCCATTATTCTTTCAAAGAACTAGCAGCCAAGTTGATATGGAAAATTCATAAATAAATTGCACATCGGTGTAGACGTTTTCGGACTACTCTATATTACTAAATATAGACTTAGCCAAAAGGTTTGTGTAATGGTGTTCACATATGCGTTGGTACGTGTGGTTCACCTAGAACTTGTTAAAGACTCATCCACTGAAAGTTGTTTTTTACGGTTAGGAACATTTTTCGCAAGAGGTATCCCAAAGGTGATTTATTCCGACAGCGCAGCCTTTCAAGCACGAGTCATTAGAAACATCGAAATTGTGTAACTTGAGGAACAGTGAAAAAATCCAAGACTACGCAAAAAGTAATAGTATTTAATGGAGACTTAGTGTTGAAGGTGTCGCATTGTCGGGTAGTTTTTATGGATGTCTCGTACGTGCTATAAAAAATTACAGTTGGTAAATGAAATTTAATGACCAATAAACTAGAAGCTGTGTTGGCGGATAATTAAGTGTTGTAAATTCAAGACCCTTAACTTATATCTGATTATGCTGAGAACTTGGGTGTTTTAACGCATTCACATTTCTTGTTAGGTGCCGAGGCTTCAAATGTACACTTTTGTTGTAACAACTTTGTTGTTCATCGAGATAATGTTCTAAAACGGTGGAAAACGAGAATGTAAGTAATGTCAAAATTTTGGAAGCTTTGGTCATCTGATTATCTTCAACAATTGTGTAGGACACATCACGACAAATTTAGCAACGTACTGTTAGAGCACCAGAAACGTATTCATTGTGAATGGGCTTGTATTGACTTTTGACAATTTCCTAGAACTACAAACCGGCAATATTGGTGCGTGGATGCAACCTCATAGTTAAACCCGAAAGATCAGATGATCAGCAGGGTTGGGATTCTTATTACAATTAATTTAATATTTCTATTGCATTTGGGTATATGTTATACTATACAGGCTGTTTACGGTCTTGTGATTTTATTTTTAAGAGGTGATTAAACACCTTAAAAGGTCATTAGCGCTAAAATGCCTTAGCAAAAGTTATATAAGTAAGATAAGACTTTTTAAAATTTTGTCTCTTTTTTATTTTCAAGTAGAGATAAAATAATTACATTAAACAAATGCAAACGGTAAGTAGGCTGATGCCAATAACTTTTCAGATCTGTCAAGCTATTTAAGTAGTTGCACCTGCACTGTTTGTGTAACAGAAATTCCTCCGAATAAATCTAAGGAGCGGTAAAAATGATATATCGAACTAATACTGAAAACTTTGACATGTTAATTTATGGGGACGTACACCAGAATTCTGCTGCCGCAAGCCGATCACTGATCTAGTACCCGTGCATGAGAAACTGGTGTACTGCAAACTTGTCAAGGTCTAGATGGTGGGCCTGGATGACAACGAATTTTGGATGCCGAAGAATAAATATGAAACCTGATTTGAAAGAGATCTTTCCAGTAGTACTCGTATAATATTTTGCCAAGTCGGTGTTTTAAAATCTAACTGTCTGGCGAACACTGCGCGAAAATGAAATATATCCTTACCATGTACAAAAAGTACAAGCATTGCAACTTGCAGATCATCCGTTACCTTTGCATTTCTGCAAAAACGTACTGAAGTTTCAAACTTTTGTTCCATTGTGTTGGAAATTGATGAAGTAACGTTTATACGTAACGACATCAACAACAGTCACAATACTAATATCTGGGCTGTTGAAAACCCACATGCTGTTTGTCGTAATCATTTCCAACATAGATTCGCGATAAAAGTTTGGGTCGGATTGGTCAACGGCAACTTATTGGCCCTTTTGTGTTGCCAAACCGATTGACTGTATTCTCTTTTTTTGCATGATCATTTGCCAAAACTGCTACGAACACCTTTGAATGTACATCAACAAATGTTGTTTCTGCAAGATCACGCACTGCCGTATTTTATTCATTTAGTTCGCTAAGATCTGGATAATATATTCGAAAATAAATAGATTGGACGAGGTGCTCCTGTTCTATGGCCTCCTCGATCACACGATATTAACTCACTAGATGTTGATTTATGGGGTCTTATAAAGACCATGGTATACACAAACGCAATAATTGATTAAGATGATCTTCGTAACAGCGTTGAAGCAGCTGCGACAACAATTTAACGGCAAGATCAAGGCTCTGTAAGTTTTCTCAACTCATTCGAACATCTATTGTAAGGTGGTTGTATTGGCAAAATAAGAATTTAAATAAAATGTGAGAGCCTCGGTAGTTCAGTGGAAAGGACGTACACCTCTGAAACGAGGGGTACCGGGTTCGATTCCCAGGGTTTCCCTTTTACTTTTTGAGTGCATACTGTACAATTAACATCAAAAGAGGTTGTGGCATTGTATTTGAGCAAGTTGAATGTGTGCACGTTACGCCCTTCGGAAAGGGGTTCCCTATTAAAATGAAGAAAAGTTTGACATGTTAGCGGTGTACTTGCAGTCACACAGAGACTCCGATATTACCTCAGCAAGGTATTTGAAGATGTACCCCAAACGACGGCCTCATAAAACCCAATTCAGAAAAATCGTAGTTAATTTAATTAACCATGGGGCCTTCGAACAATTTAGAAGCGCATACAATATAGAAAATGAAAATCGCGACAGAAACATTTTACAAGCCGTCAACGAAAACCCTAGTGCATCGGTGAGAACCGTAAAACGGGAAATTCGTGTGTCAAAATCAACGATACCACAGGGTGTTAAAAAAGAAAAAAAAAACAGGTACCATCCATACAAACCGACAATAGTTCAAGGACTTAAGGAAACTGATTTTCAAAGACGAGTGCAATGGAGCATGATATTGGGTCCAACATTGAAAATCTAAAGATACTGCAGACTATTTCTATCATACTTACATGGTGAAAAATTGTGAAGGTAAAAACTCCTCTTAAAGGTAAACGATTAAATGATATATATATAAAGAACCCATTACCGCTGAAAACTTACAGGATTCAAAGTATTTTGTAATTCTAGGAAAATTGGCTCGTTCTCAATAAAAACTGAAAAATTGTACGTTTCATTTTTAAAAAAGTTGGTAGTGTTTCACCATTTTAAAATCCTCATAAAACAAGCAGGTTTTGCATGCAGTTTACTAAGTAAGCACGGTACATTTTCCGCCAACACTGAACTTCAAAATTGACTGACAAAATTTAAGTTTGGTAAAAAATTTGAATGCATTATTCCTGGGAGTTGTTTAATTATTTTGAAAAATGTGTTACATGCATTTGATGCGGCAACTAATCTAGAGTACTCCCCAAAAAAGAATTTAAAAAATTTAGAATTTGTAAAAAAGGCAGCAAAAACATTGTTGCAAGTTAAGAGACTCCAGGCAATTTCAGAATTCCGGATTACTCGAAGACCGTAACATTTCTACAAAACATACTTTTCATTACGCTGATAGGTCATGAACCAAGCTATTAGCAGCCGGGCGTTTGCGCACTATTTACGGGACACCCTTATATATATATATATATATATATATATATATATATATATATATATATATATATATATATATATATATATATATACACAACATACTTGCATAAACAGTCCTTGCACATTGTATTCATCATCCTGCTTTAAGCATGCCAACTTTTTGCCGCTCGGGTAAATAATGAAGATCCGCAAGCCATAAATACAACAGTAGACTAAAAAAATCCAGCAAACACACTGCGTGAGACCACCTGCACCCGTCTGTTGGTCTTTCAGCTTTGTTATATAAGGAAGTAGTGGTCTTGTTAGTTCTTATTAGTATTTCAACTAGATAATTCATTGTTTGTAACTTGTATCTTTGCCCAAGAAATAAAGCTTTATTTTTAAAGCAAATTTGCAAGTTGCGTATTTAATTGGCGCTGCGTACACAGGAAACTTAAACGGTTAATTCGCAATGTGTCGTTCAGTTCGGTCCGCGAGTAACCGGTCACATTCGAGAATTTGTAAAGAGGAACCACTATTACCGAGGTAATCTCCACTGGGCATCCAGAGCAAGGGTCAATAGCTGATCATCTCACTTGGACACACAGCCATCGCAGCAACCCTCAACAAGTTCACACGGTCATCGCCGAGAGTCTTCACCTGCAGAAGATGGTCACTGCGATTTTGCTGTAATTCCTTTTTAATAATTTTCCTATCCTAATTATAATGCACATGTTTAATCGAGATAGATCGCCGATTCTTAAAAGAATTTCAAAAGATTCTGAGGAAGAACCTTCTCAATTTATTGATAGAAGTAATTTTTCAAGTAACATACACTATAATTTTATAAATATGGCTACAAATACAATAACCCCTGTTGCTGGTGTTTCGTGAATGGCAACAACTACAGAGGTCACTCAATTAGAAATGAATGTGGCCAGAAATATGCTTCCGGAATACTCTGGAGGTTCAGATAATTTAGCATATTTTAATAATCAGGCAGAAAATTACCTTAATTTACTTAGGAAAAGAGAATATAATTGTATGTTTAATAGACTTTTATTACAGCAAGTTAAATCTAAATTGGTTGGCGAACCAAGAGACGTACTTGTCACTTCGCGTTGTACAAAATGGAGTGAGATAAAGGATACCCTAATGCAAAAATTCGGGGATGCTCGATCTGACGAGCTTCTCCTGCACGATTTGACCACTTGTTTTCAAAAGCATAACGAACCTTAGGAGGCTTACATGAAAAAATTAACACAAAATTACAAATTTTATGATAACACGTTAATGTTATGGAATTAAATCAAGATATAAGAATTTGTAAAGAAAACTATTATACTAAGCAGCTTCTTTGCACGATTTGACTACTTTTCTAAATTTTATTAGAACACGTTAGTGTTATGGAATTAAGTCAACATATAAGAATTTATTAAGAAAACTATTATACTAAGGAAGCTTTGTCTACATTTTAAGCAGGAATAATGGAACCTTACTGTAGAAATTTATGAAATTTGAATATTTATAGTCTTGAACAAGCTTTAATGGAATGTCGAAAATTCGACAATAAAACCATTCAAATTAATATTATTACTTTTATGCGAAGCAAAACACGACCAGAACATAAAACATCTGGCCCTTCCTAAAACAAAATTTCGTAAACACTTCAACGTTAATTCCACAGTTTTCTCATAACTTTAATAATAATAATAATAATAATAATAATAATAATAATAATAATAATAATAGTAATAATAATAATAATAATAATAATAATAATAATAATAATAATAATAATAATAATAATAATAATAATAATAATCAAAATTTCAATCACCCGAGAGGCACTTATCAAAACAGTTTTCAAAATTTTAATCAATTTCCTAGAGGTCCTATAAACATTCAATCACGACCAGCTCCACCTAGGAACTATCCTCCTAATTCTCAGGTGTTCGGCAAGAAACCCGAACCGAAACCAACACCTATGAGCATTTCCACGAGAGCTACCTCTAATTAAGGACGTAATTACTATAAACCCCAGTCTAGACCCACCTTTACGCCACAAGAAGTATTTAACATTGAGTATAAAAACCTTGATACCAATTCGTATGAAATTAACGACAATTCCGAAAGCTTATTTAATGAAGATGTCGTAAATTTTCGTCACGACGCTTCGGACGAACAACAATAATAGATTGTAATTCCATTGGCAGCAAACCCAAGCTACCTTCATCCCTATACTTAGTTTAGGTTTTAAAATATTAATTGATTCAGGTGCTAGTAACAGCACTATAAACCCAGGACCTGCATACATTTTTTTTTAAATTCTCTAAATAAAGATTTTCAGTAAAATCTCTAAGTCAAGCGATTACTGACTACAAAAATATTTCTTACACAATCTTAGAATTTGGCAGTAATAATAAATTTGATTTTCATATTGTTCATTGCCATGATAGGTTTAATGCACTTTTAGGAAGTCACGATTTTCAACGTTTAGGCGCAAAAATAGATTATATATTTACTTATTTGATTTCATAAATAGTAGGTACTACGTCTTCATTCAGAGAAGATGAGTAGGTCAATAGCAACTGGGAATGAATTCGGGTTAGGTGTGCGTTGATATTTCCGAACACTTCAGTCGATACAGCTGTATTGGTATACAATACAGTCACCCACCAATGTGTTTAAAATTGTGAGGAAAATACCATTGATTTTAACACTGCAGTGAGCGGTATAAATACCGCTCAAGACAAATGAATGGAACGCCGGTCTAACAAACGTTGTGATAGCATTATTTACAAACATTACGACTGCGCTTACACAGACCACAGTATTCTAGAATCAAAGACTATAATACATTTTAGTAAATTTTTGTAGAAAAAATTCACTAATGGGGAGATCTCTACTTTTGAATTTTGAAAAATTGTTTGCAAATGAGCGCGAACTAGGACCCCTACAACCCATATCCGGGGTCAGTTTCAATTTTTATATGTTTATATATATATATATATATATATATATATATATATATATATATATATATATATATATAAATAAATAATGTTTCTGTTGAAAAATATGTAGAATTTAATTTGAGTCAAGTTTTAAAATATAGAAATTTTTTATTAAAATGAAGAAACTGATTTCAAGTACCATCCATATTTCTAGAAATTGTAATGGTACATAATGAGGTGAGGTAATTTTGGAGATTAGAAATCAGATGACAGAACTTTAGAACAATTGACATTTAGATTAAAATTTAGTCAAAATTGCATCATTTGCAGTCACAAGTTTAGACTTATTCTGCCCTACTTAGTTAAAACGTCCTAACTCCATTTTTTTTATTTTCGACTTTTTAGCATATACAGGTAATTCTATGTCAAACCTATCTAATCCCCCAAGTTAGAACGTCCTAACTTCACTTTATCCCTATCAGAATTACTTAAATGTATTGTCCTATGTTCATAAATTACGACTTTCCAAGCGCAAAACGTCCTATCTATGATTTACAAGAATAAATCGTCCTATGTTCTAAGTTAGGACATTTTAACTTAGCATTCACGGGAACATACGTTATTTACCTCCTTTCGTTTTACACTTAGGATACCTAAAACGTTGCGGTTTAAAGCATAACATAACCTAAAATAAATTCAGTGTTTTGACATTTGAGCAAGTAGTGGTGTTGGTATTTTACTTGAAATTAATCAGTGTAGTGTGTAGTGTAAGAGCATAGTTATAATTATTATTATCAAACGTAAGTACCAACTTATTTTTTTAAGTATTTGTATAAAATTTGTTATGTGTGTACGTATTCATGGTCTCCTGTTTTATTTTCACATAATTACAAAGTATTGAGTATTATTATTATTTATTAATGGTCTCCGGTTTCGCAGAAAAGCCATTATATTGCCTTCTAAGACTTAAAATAATAAATACTATACTACACACTCGTGGTGGGTAAACATTTTGGTCATTGTTGTTTATATACAAATATTATTCAGCAGAGGATTGAAGCGGCAGTTTACATCGTATATACTTTCAGATTTCATTTCCAAGATCGGCGTTTTCGCAATCTGTATAATACAAAAAAAAATTATAATTAAAATAAACACAATAAAATTTATGATGTCGAAATATTGATTCAATTAACAGTTTTTTTATATTTTAAAGTATTTCATTTTTCTGATATCCTTTGTTTATTGCAGAATGTCAAATCGAACTAAGAAAATAATAGCCTTAGCTTTGAATACCGAGCTCCACCAAAAAATTGCAACATTTAAAAACCAGAATAAAACAAATCGACCTAAAAAGAATGACGATCCCGAATATTTACCTAGAAATATGAATAATTGTGACCTTAACAGCAGTGAAAGCGAATTTAGCGATAAAGAAAACGAGCTACAAAAAAACGTAAAATACCCTAGGACAGAAATTGGCTTGCAACAAGGAGAAAATTCTGGCGGTGAGTTGTTAGATAAAAATAATGAAGAATATGAAACTGCTACAGAGGTAGTTAAATCTATTTTGTCAGACATATTGGCAAAGGTAGAAGAAGAGGCTACAAAAAATATGAAAAAAGTATACACAAAGAAAGGAAATCCCAGAAAACGAAGGTTATTTGAAGAACCCCTTGCCCAAAGAAAGAAGCATAAACTAGAAACAAGAGTGTCATCACACGGCGTGCAATTACCTTGCAATGAAAAATGTAGATTGAAATGCCCTAGTGCTTTAAATTTGGAAAGACAGACTCAGATTAATAATCAGTTTTGGGAAATAAGTAATACTGCACAAAGGGCATTTATATTGGGTTGCATAAAAAGATGCGCGAAACAAAGTAAAAAGGTTGATAATTCTAGAAGAGAAAATAGTTTTAAGTATGTCCTTAAAGATTCAAATGGAAGAGAAAATTATGTTTGCAAAACTTTCCTACTCGCTACTTTGGGGTTTCATCCAGCAAATGATCGATTGTTAAAGTCTGTTAGGGATACACAACCTACAGCTTCTATGTCCAAAAAAGACATGCGTGGTCACCACCCCAGCGCCTCTAAAATTGACAAAAATTTGCTTACAGATCACATTAGAACTTTTCACCCAGTTATTTCCCATTACAGGAGAGAACATGCCCCGAACCGCCTCTACCTGTCAAGTGACATTTCAATTACTTTGATGCATAAGGATTTTATGGAGAAGAATCCAAATGTTAAAGTGTCTTACGAGGTGTATAGACAGGCAGTCGCTAGCATGAATATCTCATTCGCAAATTTAGGAAACGAAGAATGCTTCGAGTGTGAGAAATTTAATTTGCATTTAAATAGTTCTCTCCATAAAAAAGAAGATCCAAACACTGACTGTGGAGACTGTAAAGAATGGAAACAGCACAAAGAAAAATATGTCGCTGCAAGAGAGGAATATGAGAAAGATAAGAAAGAACGGGAACCCGAGAAAATAATTGTTTCAGCTGATTTACAAAAGGTGGTTTGTTTTTTGTGTGTGTATTTAACTTAACGTGTTCAAATTTTCTTTTAGGTGATAATGTTACCAAGGGCCGACATGTTTAAGGAAGTCATTTTTACTCCAAGGATCATTGCCTTCAACGAGTCATTTGTCCCAGTTGGTGCCTACTCTAAAGTTTTCAAACCATTGGCGGTAATTTGGCACGAAGGAGTCAGTGGTCGGAAAAAAGAAGATTTGATTTCTACATTTTTTGCGTTTTTTCTAAATAACAGAGATACACAAAATATTACAATTTGGCTCGACAATTGTGCGGCCCAAAATAAGAATTGGGCTCTATTATCTTTTTTTATTTTTATCGTAAACTGTGCTGATGTCGAATTAAAATATCTAGATGTTAAATATTTTCAGTCCGGTCATACCTTCATGTCCGCGGACGCATTTCACCACCAAGTGGAGCTTAGCTTAAAAAAGGCACGCAAGGTGCTTGATTTTGATGATTTTAAATCAGCTGTTCAAAAATCAAACTCGTCAAAGGTGGAAGTGAAAGAAATGAACATACATGATTTTTTTCAATGGAAGGATCATTCTTCTAAATTCAAGTTACAAAAAGTCACCCCCAAGCCCTACCTTAAAGACATTGTGCATTTCAACTTCAAAAGAGGGGAAAATGTAGTTTATTATAAGAATGCGTTTTCTGATGAGTTTAGATTATTAAATTTTTTAACGGCCAAAGAACAAAAAGAAGGGATAAAAAAACCTTCTTGTCTAACAAAACATAGAGGTATCCCTTTAGACCGCAAAACAAATTTAATATCAAAACTTCAGGCAATTATCCCAGAAAATCGTATGATATTCTGGAACGAATTAGCTACCTCAGAAACCGATGTCGACCTTGACAATGAAACTGATTAGACCATAAATTTCGTTAATAATTACGTGTTGGCTATTGCAGCTGTTATATAATTAATATGTATTCTGTTTTGTCAAGTTTACTATCAATAAATATTTTGATAAAAATTCCCGTTGACTTTTTTATCATGCATTCCATAGTTAAAACGTCCTAACTGTTATTTTTTTGTATTATTTCAAAATCTAAAGAACATACACATTTTTCACTTTTTGTACTAAATATGTAATCCTTAACCACATCTATGAACAAAATAATAATCCTCGTTTAGTGTGAAAGGTAGTTTGCATAATTGAATTTATAAAATCTCAATTATTTCAGTTTTAAGAAATCGTGAGTTAGGACGTTTTAACTAAGGGGGGCAGTATTTGTAAGATGCTTTGTACTATTTATAGAACAATAAACTATAAACTATAGTTTATATATATATATATATATATATATATATATATATATATATATATATATATATATATATATATATATATATATATATATATATATATATATATATACATAGGTATCACACCAATAACTCAAAATATAAACGGCCGATTTTGATAAAATTTGGCATGTACCTTCCTTCTGTAAATGGCTTGGATAAGTTCGTTAGTCAGGAAAATCGGACGAGGTTTTCTAGGAAAATTTTAGGTTTCATTCGAAAAAAATTTGTATCTCAAAAAATAAAAAAGATAAGATAACCAAATTTGGTAGGTAGGTTTACGATATAATAATTAAACTATACACCAAAATTTAGATTTCTATGTTGCAAGAATAAAAGGTTATAATAAAATATTTTGTGCCAGATCATTTCTATGGAAATTCACTACCATAACGCACTTGCTGCATCCAGGCTTTTTACACATTTTATTATTTAGTACCATATTAACATTGAACTACTTTTAATGTTTTCAGTTTTCACCCCGTTCCGGACAGTGCTAACGCTAACACAAATTTATGTGAAGAGAAGAGCTTGATAATAATTCCATGTTCTTTTCGTGTTTTAAAGTTTTAAGTGACTTTTTAATTTGTTAGTGTTGCAGTGGGAAATTAATTTATCTACGTATTATTCCCATATAGGTACAATATATATATATATATATATATATATATATATATATATATATATATATATATATATGTATGTATGTACATTTAGTGTTAATAATTTTTAAAACCACCACTAACAGCAACTCGTTACCGCACACCCGAACATTTTGGTCAGGAGACGCCACTGTACAAGCCATAAATACAACAGCAGAGACTAAACAAATCCTGCAAACACACTGCGTGGGACGCAGTTTTGCAGTTTTGTTTAGTCTCTGCTGTTGTATTTATGGCTTGTGCAGTGGCGTCTCCTGACCAAAATGTTCGGGTGTGCGGTAACGAGTTGCTGTTAGTGGTGGTTTTAAACACATTAAACACATACATTTAGTGTTAATAATTTTTAAAACCACCACTAACAGCAACTCGTTACCGCACACCCGAACATTTTGGTCAGGAGACGCCACTGCACAAGCCATAAATACAACAGCAGACTAAAAAATCCAGCAAACACACTGCGTGAGACCACCTGTACCCGTCTGTTGCTCTTTCAGCTTTGTTATATAAGAAAGTAGTTGTCTTGTTAGTTCTTATTAGTATTTCAACTAGAGAATTCATAGTTTGTAACTTGTAATGTTGCCCAACAAATAAAGCTTTATTTTATTTATTTTTTTAATTTGCAAGTTGCGTATTTAATTGGCGCTACGTACACAAAAAACCTAAACGGTTAATTCGCAATATGTCGTTCAGTTCGGTCTGCGAGTAACCGGTCACTTTCGAGAGTTTGTTAAGAGGAACCACTATTACCGTGGTAATCTCCACTGGGCCTCCAGAGCAAGGGTCAATAGCTGATCATCTCACTTGGACACACAGCCATCACAGCAACCCACAACAAGTTCACACGGTCATCGCCGAGAGTCTTCACCTGCAGAAGATGGTCACTGCGATTTTGCTGTAATTCCTTTTTTTAAATAATTTTCCTATCCTAATTATAATGCACATGTTTAATCGAGATAGATCGCCAATTCTTAAAAGAATTTCAAAAGATTCTGAGGAAGAACCTTCTCAATTTATTGATAGAAGTAATTTTTCAAGTAACATACACTATAATTTTATAAATATGGCTACAAATACAATAACCCCTGTTGCTGGTGTTTCGTGAATGGCAACAACTACAGAGGTCACTCAATTAGAAATGAATGTGGCCAGAGATATGCTTCCGGAATACTCCGGAGGTTCAGACAATTTAGCATATTTTATTAATCAGGCAGAAAATTAACTTAATTTATTTAGGAAAAGAGAATATAATTGTATGTTTAATAGACTTTTATTAGAGCAAGTTAAATAAAACTGGTTGGCGAACCAAGAGACGTACTTATCACTTCGCGTTGTACAAAATGGAGCGAGATAGAGGATACCCTAATGCAAAAATTCGGGGATGTTTGATCTGACGAGATTCTCCTGCACGATTTGACCACTTGTTTTCAAAAGCATAGCGAACCTTAGGAGGCTTATCATGAAAAAATTAAATCAAAATAACAAATTCTATTAGAACACGTTAGTGTAATGGAATGAAATCAAGATAAAATAATTTGTAAAGAAAACTATTATAGTAAGCAGCTTCTCCTGCACGATTTGACTGCTTTTTTAAATTTTATTAGAACACGTCAGTGTTATGGAATTAAGTCAAGATATAAGAATTTGTTAAGAAAACTATTATACTAAGGAAGCTTTGTCTACATTTGAAGCAGGAATAATGGAACGTTACTGTAGCAATTTATGAAATTTGTTTATTGATAGTCTTGAACAAGATTTAATGGAATGTCGAAAATTCGACAATAAAACCGTTCAAATTAATTTTATTACTTTTATGCGAAGCAAAACATAACCAGAACATAAAACATCTTACTCTTCTCAAAACAAAATTTCGTAAACACTTCAACGCCAATTCCACATTTTTCTCATAGCTTTAATAATAATAATAATCAAAATTTCAATCACCCGAGAGGCACTTACCAAAACAGTTGTCAAAATTTTAATCAATTTCCTAGAGGTCCTAAATTTTCGTCACGACGCCTCGGACGAACAATAATAGATTGTAATTCCATTGGCAGCAAACCCAAGCTACCTTCATCCCTATACCTAGTTTAGGTTTAAAAATATAAATTGGTTCAAGTGCTAGTAACAGCACTATAAACGCAGGACCTGCATACATTTTTTTTAAATTATTTCTCTAAATAAAGATTTTCAGTAAAATCTCTAAGTCAAGCGATTACAGACTACAAAAATATTTCTTACACAATCTTAGAAGAATTTGGCAGTAATAATAAATTTGATTTTCATATTGTTTATTGCCATGATAGGTTTAATGCACTTTTAGGAAGACACGATTTTCAACGTTTAGGCGCAAAAATAGATTATAAAAATAGCACGTTGCTCAAACAGTAAACGGCATTATAAAAACACATGTAAATATGGGAGATCGTCAAGTATTGTTACCTGAAATTGTAACTAATGATTTAATTATACCCGAATCAATTGCTTTTGCAAAAAATTGCTTTTACTTACTACCACTTAATGAAGAAAAAGAAATTGAAGTATTCTGTCACGAACAGTTAGATGTACAACCTGTAGTGACTATTGATGAGCGTAATTAAAACTTTAAAAGCTTTATCAATTTAGATATACCTACATTACTAATGACAAATCACTTAAATCCAGAAGTAAAAACTGAAATTATAACACTTTGTAAAACATATAGAGATGTATTTTACAACAAAAACTGTGACCTAACTTTAACAAACGCAGTAAAACACAAAATCAGAACTACTGATGACGAACCAGTATATTGTAAATCCTATAGATACCCTTTTTATTTAAAACAATAAATTCAAAACCAAATCCAAAAATTACTTGATAATAAAATCATTAGACAGTCTATTTCACCGTACAGTAGTCCCATCTCGATTGTGCCAAAAAAGATTAATGCTTTAGGTAAAAAGAAATGACGATTAGTTATAGATTATCGAAAATTAAATGAAAAAACAGATAAATGTCCTTTACCTGGAATAGAAGAAATATTAGATAACTTAGGTAGAAGTTTATATTTTATGACTTTAGATTTAGCACAGGGCTTCCATCAAATCGAAATGGACCAAAAAATTATTGAAAAAACCGCGTTTACATTAGACAATGGTCTATGAATAAGTCAGAATACCACTCGCGTTAAAAAATGCTCCAACTACGTTCCAAAGAGTAATGGATAACGTTTTACGAGAATATCTGCAAAAATTTCGTTTTGTCTACATGGACGATGTTGTAATGTAATACGCTTTACGTGAGATTAATATTAGAGAACTTCCTAAGTTCAATTTCAAAATACAGTTAGATAACCCAAATTTTTTGTGGAAAGAAGTTTCATTTTTGGGCCACGTAATCACTCCCGACGGTATTAAGCCCAACCCTTCAAAAGTAAGAACCTTACAAGAGTATTCATTCCCTAAAACGACAAAAGAAATTAAATGGTTCTTAGCCCTAGTAGGATACTACAAAAAGTTTATTAAAAACTTTGCAAAAATCGTTGCACCGTTTACAAATTTTTGAAAAAGGGTACAAAAATTGATATTCAAGATCCAGGTTACTTAGAAGCATTTCACAAATGCAAAGAACTTCTTACTAATGCAACGGTATTAGCGTATCCAGACTTTGAAAAAACTTTTCATGTAACCACCGACGCCAGTAACATTGCCATCAGAGGCGTATTATTCCAAAATAATCGTCCCATGGCATTCTATTCGCGAACATTAAATTAAGCTGAACGCAATTATTCTACTATCGAGCGAGAGGTGTTAGCTATGGTAGAAACTACTAAACATTCCCGCCCTTATATTTATAGTAGACAATATATAATAGACAGATCATAAACATTTGGTATGGTTATTTTTTTTTACAAGACCCAAATTCAGGATTAGTAAAATAGAGGCTTAGGTTAGAGGAATTTGGGTATAAGCCCAGGAGAAAAAAGGAAAAGAAAAACAAGTCGCTAGAAATTAATGTAAATAAAAATGTTGACTTAGATGATGAATTACATTTGCTTTCTATCTACCTCAAATAGACTCAGATAATGAACTAGACCCTGGAGATGCCGATGAAATTTTGAATAACCCTTTTAATTCAAAACTAACACCCACCATACTGCAATTGAAAACCCAGTCTTCAATATACCTATTTCAGAGAAAACGCTAAATAATTTTACAAATAAAATCGAAATTGAATAAGGAGATCAATATAAAATATCTTCTTCCAGGCCGTTTAAAGGCTATTATTATTTAATCACCCTCATAAGGTCAAGAAACAGAAAATATACACAGTATTCAAAGAAGTTATAAATACAAAAAATCGGTATGATATTTACTTTCATGACGCAAAAGTTGAAGACTTATTTAAGAAAGTTTGTGGCTCAATGTTAGGAAATAATATTCACATTGTTAATTATTATAATATTTTGTGTAGACTTAAAATCTGAAGACCAGAACGATGTTATCCGTGAATATCATGACAATAACCACAACTGTATTCTTTAAACATACAACCACCTTCAAAATAAATATTATTGGCCAGGTATGCGCAGAAGAATAAAAAAGAATGCGAAATCTGTTTACAAAATAAATATTATGAAAGATTTATTCTTCAAATATACTCAAGCATATTTTGTTGAAGAGTCATGTTTCAGTTTCGTACCTTTTCTTTTACTTTCCTTTTCTTTCTCGCCATCGACTTGCTTTATCTTTTTCATTTTCTATATCAAGTCACTCGGGCTGTTACATAAGTTCCCCAAAGATAATGCTGACATCCTACAAGTTTTAAAACCCATGTAACGCCACAGTAGGGCTAGAGACTGTACTGTTAGTTCACTTGATTATGACGTTCACTTAATTTTGACACTCGTTTTTTACCATACCCACTTTTGACAAACGAGTTGTAGATGTGTTGACTTATCTTATTAAGTTATCAGTCACCGAAGGAGTATTTCCAGAGGCACTTAAATTTGACTGGGGTATCCCTTTGTTTATGGAGGATCCCATTCGAGTTGAGAATTATATACTTTTGTACGTTGCATCAGAACGTGTCAAAAGATTTTGAATATTGTATGCTGGAGAGAGTAAATCGATATTTGGCAGCAAAAACGATTATGTGTGCGCAACAGCATGGATTCAGTGCTGGTGTCTCAACTTCAACTGCCATTGTCAGCTTTTACAGTAAGATCATTTCAACAGGCGACGCGGGAGAGTGCCCTGCTTGTATCTTTTGTGACCTTAGCAGGGCATTTGATTGCGTCGACCATAACATTCTTCTTGCTAAGCGCAAAGATATGGAATGCGTGCTGCCATTTTGGATTGGTTCTCGTCATATCTTTCAAACAGACGCCATTACGTGGAAGTGATATATTTTAGATGATATTTTCAATAAAACGCTGTCAGAATAAGTTGCTGTAGGCAGAGGTGTACCAAAGGGATCCATATTGGGCCATTTGCTATTTGTTTTGTTTGTTAATGACCTGCCTATGGTTTGTCAAAACGACCATATATTGTCATGTACGCTGATGACACGTATATTCTTGTCGGGGAGTGGACTGTGCTTGGGTCGAAAATGAATGTAATACGAGACTCTCTAAACTTGCCAGCTGGTTCAATCAAAACACTTTGCATCTCAATACCAGCAAGACTGGCTATGTGCATTTCCATACTGTGCAGAATAGAAGCAATATGAATCTTAATATCTTCGGAAGCAGGCACGACCTAATTACTAGTCTGGCGGAGTTAAGGTTTCTGGGCGTGACTCTGGATGAGAGTCTGTCTTGGAGAAGTCATTGCTTAAAACTTCCGGCAAAATTGAACTCAGTGTGGTTTCTGATTCGTAACCTAAAATGTTTTTTAGACGATAAAACCAACTTAAATTTTATTTTTCTCAGGTTGAGTCTAGGCTATGATAGAGTTTGTTTTGGGGATCCAGTTCTGCGATGTCCACCGTTTTTGCAGTGGAAAAAAGAATCATTTGATGTATCTTGGGTGCCGGATTTATAGTCTTGTGCTGTCATTTTCGCAGCTTGTGTATACGGACTGCGTAGGCTTTATATATACTAAACGTCCTTTTAAGGGTACCCAGCAGAAATCAAATATCCAATTCCCTGACAATTCCAGGCCCCTCGAGTACATTTTTCATAATATTCGAAATAAAATATACACATAGGGGAGACTCGGGCAAGAAGGGTATAGTGGGCAAGAAGAGTCACTTAAATATATATCTCCAGAAATACGAAGCGAGACGGCAAGAACGCTTTTCAGTAAAGTGCAGTAGAACTCTAATGGCGGCTAGGTAATGCAGCATTGTACTGCACTAAGACGAATTTTCTTTGCATTTTAAGTGTTTTAGAAGTTGTAAAATGGAATAAATAGCCATCTGTTGGTTTCGATTGTTTTGTCACACTGCATTTTACCAAGCAATTACAAATATATTTGGAAACACCGGACTTTAAGGTAAGACCTAACCTCAAAATATGTTGTTTTAGTTAGACTATATTCGTTTGATGTTTAGATATGTTAATTGTTGCCACTTCGGGCAAAACGGTTCGGGCAAAAGGAATCATGACCCTTTTTGCCCGGGATGCTGAATTTTGTTTCCACTCATTTGTAAACTAAAATAAAAGAAAAAAGGTAAATTGATAACATTATTAAAGTAAAATTTCTCTGATCTAGATGGTTTACAAATACAAAAGGAAGTCCGATAGAGCCACCAGTTGGTCTGAAGCAGATATGATAAGGGCTGTTGATGCCGTAAACAGCGGAATGTCGATTCGACGGGCATCCGCCCAATTTGAAATAAAATTTTCTACTTTGCAAAGACATGTAAAAAGTAATAGAACAGATAAAACCTTGGGAAGGTACAAACCAGTCTTTTCCATGCTAGAAGAAGCCGAGTTTGTGGAATATATAAAAGAGCTCGACAGCCGTTTTTATGGGCTAACGAGAAGGGATTTATGCGAACTAGCATACCAATATGCTGAAAAAAATAATATATTGCACCCATTTCGAAATAACATGGCAGGGGAGCAATGGTATCAAAATTTCATGCACCGCCACTCTGAACTAAAACTACGCCAGCCGGAACCCACGAGTATAGCCAGAGCCCGAGGGTTCAATAGACCCCAGGTCGAATTGTTTTTTAAAAATTTAGAAGCTACTATAAATAAATATAAAATAACCTTGGATAACATCTATAACGTAGATGAGACAGGGATTCAAACCTCCGCCAAAAAACCACCAAAAGTGATATCATTAATCGGAAAAAAACAAGTCGGAAGCATCTCATCTGCAGAGCGAGGTAGTCTTATTACAGCATTAGTTTGTTGCTCTGCAACAGGAAAATACATCCCGCCCGCACTTGTCTTCCCCAGGAAGAAAAAAATCCGCGATATTTAAATGGTTGCCCTCCAGGAACACTTCAGTTGGTGACAGATTCTGGTTGGATAAGTACAGACTCTTTTGTAGAATGGCTCGTTTTTTTTTGTACAAAGCGTAAGACCATCAGTTGACAACAAATGCTTATTAATACTGGACAACCATTCTTCACATAGAGCTATCACAGTTTTGGATTATGCTTATGAAAATAACGTGGTCCTATTAACCGTACCGCCACACACCACACATAAATTGCAACCACTTGATGTAGCGGTTTATGGTCCATTTGGTAAACATTTTCAATATGCTATAGATAGGTGGCAGAAAGCTCACCCATCACAGCACGTAACTTTTTTTGACATAGGTGAAATATTTTGTGAGGCTTACTTAAAAGCTGCCACTCCTGCAAACGCAATCAGTGGGTTCAAAAAAACCGGCATATCAGACTGTGATATAGGCGTCTTCACAGATGTAGATTTTTTGCCCTCCCAAGTTACAGAGGTTGCGAATTTCTAGAGGGGCAAAATAAAAATTTAGAAAATGACAGTGCATGTGCTAATACACCAATTAATTTGAATCTAAATGATGGAGAGATAGCCACAACATCTCGATTTGCTGGGGGTATCCAGGATAATTCTTCCACTTATTCCATTCAGAATATCGGTGACTCAGCTTCTAAACAGACTAATGATGATAATAGAGCCACAACATCTGGAATTGTGCAATGCGATCACAATGGCCTCAATGGCGATGAAAACGCATCATCAACCTCCGGCATCTCAAATGCCAATGAAGTTACGAGTGTTAAGGAGAAGAAAAAAATTCGAATAGAAGATTTGCGTGCCATACCAAAATTTCAAAATAGGAATAAGAAAATTACCAAAAGAAAAACCCAAAAATCCGAAATTCTTACCTCAACCCCAGTAAAAGAAGAAATTCGAACTCAAGCTCAAAGTAACACTAAAAAAAATCAAGTGAAACGCAAAATTTCAAGCTGCAGCCAACCTCCAGCATTGAAAATGCCAAAAAAACCAAAAGAAATTTTCTCTCCAGAGGAAGAAAATGTACCTTGTTTATTATATGGAGATATTTTTGGAAACTCTGTGCCAGGTGAAAAATGGATCCAATGCAACATATGCCAACAGTGGGCACACAGCTTGTGCACCGACTACAAATGTGGTTTTTTATTTGCGACAACTGTCGACAGCAAGTTGTGGCAAAACTAAAGGTCTCTAACAAAGACAAATAAAATGTAAACAAATTTGTATTTTAAGTAAATTTCTAGTTTATGTTAAAATAATTACTTAGGCGTTTTTCTTTGTAAAATTTTTATAGAAGGTATTTTGTTTTACTGTATAAGAGGGTTTATACCCGTTTATATTTTTATAAATAAACGTTATTCCTACATTTTGAAAACGCCCTGTTTTTAATTTCTCTTTGAAATTCCTCTTGCCCTATATCTGATTCTTTTTGCCCTGTTGCTGACTCCTTTTGCCCTATTATTGTACCCCTTATGCCCGGTAGCATAGGGCAAGAGGGGTCAAATGCACTAGTTGATATTTTTCTCATTAAAAAAATAACAAAGGCATATTTATAAAAAAATATTGGGGTAATCAAAAAGAGAAATCCCATTGTTTAACAGGAAGTATCGAAAATACATTTGGCTATCATATGTTCTAAAATATATGCATTTTATTTAAAGTGACCCTTGTTGCCCGAGTCTCCCCTACCTGAATACTTTTTTTATCAACAAAATAAATAATAATTGCCAACAAAAATGTACATAATAAAGAACATAACGCTCCTTTGATAGAAAAGTGACACAAGTCAAAAATTGCAATTTTTTAGTTAATTGGAATAATAAAACTAGAAAGATCTATATTTATATGTGGAAAAGCGACACATCTAATAGTTTCATCAAATACCGTGAGGGGGCAGAAGTGTCGTTTGTCGATTTACAAATACTAAAACAACGTTCTACTGAAAAGTGACATTAGTGAGTTGAGTCCCGCGAAGAAGTGTGGTGTGCTCTTAAACATTTACGGGAAAACGTCATTTTTGTTTTGAGTCGTTTTTCTTTAAAAACGGTAAGTGCAATTTGACTGGTTGTATTTATTATAAAACGTCACTTTTGGAGATGTGTCAATTTTGTTCATATTTTAGAACTAATTTCTTACTTAGTTTGCATTCCTAACCTAAAATTTAGAGATGTGACACTTTTCCTTAAATTGTAACGTAACTTCTCTGGTATATGACCTACCTATAATTTTCAGGTAACGCACTGTTTTTTAAGTAACAATGTCGGAACGGGCAAAATTGATGGTAAAACTAGCTCAGAAAGTTACTGACAACAAGGATGTTACACATTGGGAAGTTGTTGAGAGTAGGAACGGTAAGTTATGTCAGTTATAGTTTTATCCAGATCTTTCAATAATGGTTTTTCTGTTTAGGATGTGGATCCTGTGGGGATAATATTTTAATTAGTCCCATTGTACAGAATGCTGGCCCTGTCATAAATGTGACAGATTTATCTTCTAAAGCGGGTAAGTACTTCTTTACTTTCTATTGGCAAATTAGTCAATCGATGGTAGTGTTGCGTAAATATCGTGCAAAAAACAGTACTTTTCCCTGACTAAACTCATATATTTTTATGGAGTACCACACATTTTTACTATAAAAAACTGTCTTTCTAAGAACAGAACTATTCCTATAACAAGACTACAACGATAATATAATGTTATTCTGTGAAAAAGTGCTACATGCAGCAGTTCTAGAAATCACCAACAGAGGTCATGTCAGGATGGTTGACTTTACAGTTGACTTGACAATTACTTTACTATCATATTTTTCTATTAGAACCGAATAATAATTATTATTATATTAATTTTGTTTTATTTTTATCTTGCATTTTAGGTTGTGGCTTTCCTATCTATGACTCTGTTAATTCGCCATCCATAGAGAATAATGTAGATGCTTCTACTCAAGAAAATAGTACTGCAACTGAATCTGTTAAGAACGTTGACAAACATACGCCCATTGGTAAATACAACCTACGAAATTCATAATTTACTCTAATGCAAATTTTAGTTTTAGATTGTGCTGTACCTAAAGATTTTTCTACAGAAAATTTAAACGATGCTGTATCTAGCGATAATAATGAGAATGAGATTGAAGATCCCTTTCACAATTCTGATAATACAGACGATGATGCTGATTACTCAACTGATTCAGGCAGCGAAACTTCATCAGAGTCAGACGATGAAGCTTTATTACACCGGGTAGAAGTAGAAACACAGCATGGCGTAGAAGAGATCCCAAAAGGTAGAAAACGAAAGCGAAATGAGTCCAAGTGGAAAAAAAATGCTGCAAAATTGGCCAGAAATTCTGGAAAACAGTATGTCTCATCGTCAACGACCAACAAAATAATGAACGCAAGAGAAATGAAACCTCCATGTCGAGACAACTGCAAGATTAAATGCACTTCCAAAATTACTGCAGAGTCTCGTAAGCTGATATTTGCAAACTATTGGGCTCTTGGAGATTCTCAGAGACAACGAGATTATCTATCATCGTGCATGACTCCCATTAAACCGAAGTACCAATATTCTAAAAACGAATCCAAACGACGAGGTAACAGTGCTTTTCATTTCGAAATTGATGGAAATGGCATCCGTGTCTGTAAATCATTTTTTAAAGCCACTCTCGATATTACTGATAGGCCAATCCGAACGGTGATTACAAAACGAGATGTACAAGGAGGAATGCTTTCAAGCGACCTCCGAGGCAAGCATGGTAAACATTCTAAGCTGGATGCGAGTATTAAAGAAGGAATTCGAAAACACATAAACTCCATACCCAGAATTGAGAGTCATTACACGAGAGCTCGTTCTTCTCGTGAGTTTATTCAAGGTGGAAAGTCCATACGCGATTTACATAGGGATTATGTCAACGAATGTGAGGATAATAACTTACCAAGTGCTAAGTATTTGATTTATTATCAAATATTTACTCGTGAATTCAACTTGTCATTTTTCACGCCCAAGAAGGATCAGTGTGCAGTTTGCGCGACTTATACAAATTATTCTGAGGATGAAAAAGAACATTTAAAAGATAACTATGAGATTCACCTATCAGAAAAAGAACTCTCACGTGCCGAAAAGCACAATTATAAGGAAAAATTATCTGAAAATTACATCGTAGCTTGTTTTGATCTCCAGGCGGTAATGCCGTGCCCTAACGGAGACACGTCATCATTTTACTATAAGTCAAAACTCAATGTTCTCAACTTCACGGTATATGAAATGAAAAAAAAAGGTTTCGATGATCTATGTTACTGTTATTTATGGGACGAAACGCAAGGCCAGAGAGGGGCCAATGAAATCGGATCTTGTCTCCTTGATTATATAGAAAAAATATCAAGAGCAAATCCTAATGGTGAAATTGAAATTGTGCTGTATTCCGACAATTGCGTCGGTCAACAAAAAAATCGCTTCATAGTAACGATGTATGTGTATGCTTTAAAGAAATTTGCAAACATAAAATCCATTACCCACAAATTTTTGATAATGGGACATACACAGAACGAAGGAGATTCTGTTCATTCCATAATCGAGCGTCAAATAAAACGTTCATTAAAAGGAGGCCCAATTTTTATTCCAGCACAATATGTGGAAGTAATCAAATGCGCCAAAAAAACTGGCTCACCGTATTCTGTAAAGCAAATGTCATTTACGGATTTTGTTGATCTAAAATCATTAAATGAGAATATTGGAATTTTAGACATGAAAAGTAATACTAAAGATAAGTTAATGGATTTTAAAATAATAAAAATTGAAAAAGAAGATCCATTTAAAATTTTTTATAAGACATCCTACGCACAAAATGATTTTTGTGTACTGACCATTAAAAAACCTAGAGCAACAGTAAATAAAAGGGCTAATTCAACATTACAGCCTTTGTACAAAAGTAAAATACAGATTCCGGTGAATAAGAAGAAGGGCCTTTTGGAACTGTTAAAGAAAAAGCATATTCCTGATTGCCATGCTGCATTTTATGAGAACTTATAACTGTTTTGTGTTGTACTATAGCTCGTATTTTTGTATTAAAATTTGTTCTTTTCTAATAAATATGTAAGACTAACGACATTTTGTATACTTTCTAGTACCGACATAAAGGAGTAAGTGTTTGTTTATTTATATGGAAAAGTGTCATAACTGGAAATAAGGGTTGAAATTGTCCATTTATTAGGGTCATAGTCTTCCAACCTTAAAAATATTGAAATGGTCTAGAAATATACATTTTAATGCATATACATTAACCTAGTAGTTTAATTTGCACATAGTTTACTGTGCCAACCTTATCTTCCTTTAATTCAGAAATATTAAAATAGCTCTCCTGAAAAATATTCATTTTTGACATGTGTCACTTTTCTGTCAAAGGAGCGATAAGTATGGTTAGCTCAGTTAAATTTATAACATATAGCATGTTCGAGGGCAAAATGTGCAATTTTTTCATGGAAAAACTTGACTGGCTGACAAACTTAGCCTCCGGAAAGAATTGTCAAGTGTGATGGAACAAACCATAAGTCTCTAGGTGGCGTAGAAACTTTGCAAACCATGTTGTTTGTATATATAAATTTGAATACGCCTGGGAAATGGGTTCCAAAAGCTCAGATGCGCGTCAATTTTTTTTCAAAATTCGAAAGTCATTACCGCTCTAAAAGCGAAGTTTTATTTATGAAAATTCGCTGAAAAAATGAAACAAAGATACTGTTTACATATGCCATATACAAATGCCAAATATTTTGCAACTTTCACAATGATCATAAAGGTTAAAATAGAATAAACACTTTCACAGCAGAGCTCTACCCGGCCAATACATAAAATTTTTGCATTTTATGCATTCAAGGAAGAACAGTACAAGTGAGATGTACATACGAGACATGTTTGAGATAGTAGGAGACGCTATTTATATCGGCGCTGGTGTGGCATACGCTGTGTTCATTGGCGGATTTAACTGATATTGGTACCAAAGGTAAGCCACATTTTCATCAGATATATTGTCCTATCTATAAGAAAACTATTTGCGTGAGAAAATTCATATAATATATATGAAATAAAAATAAAAATGCATCTGCTAGTGACGAAATTTGACAAATATATAATTTCCAGGTCTACTGAATGATTTCCATGACATTTGAGTAAAATCACAAATTTCCCTGACATTTTAGGAAGTATTTCACATTCCCTGACCTGACCTGACATTTTAGGAAGTATTTCACATGCCCTGATTTTTCCAGGTCTTCCCGGTTTTCCAGGCTGACGGGTACCCTGCTTTATACATACATGAAAAAAGAAGTCGCTATCAACATCCGGTTACCTTCATTCATACCACAACAGAGATCGCTTTACTGTGCCGACGCACCGCCTTTCTCTGACGTGCAAATCCTATATATATATATATATATATATATATATATATATATATATATATATATATATATATATATATATATATATATATATATATATATATATATATATAGTTAAGTTAGAACGAAACCCTTTGGCCTAGTCGACCCCAAGCAGCCGTTAGACGGAAAGTGCAACATCAGCATATCAAGTTACTTCGCATGTGATAGTGTTACACAGCACGGAGTGTGTGATCTTGCAAGAGACGTTATAATCATTATTACGGAAACATTAGACGTGTTCACTGTAATGTTCATTCGCTCCTGTAATTTATACAACACTTGTAAAATTCAGAGCATTTATATTATTATAAGTAATTAGTTATTGAATGTAGTTTGCCTGTCTGTTTATATCTTAAATAAAACCTTTTTTAAAAGATTCCAATAAAATTGGAATACGTTATTGGCACTGCGAACAGGATACCAGACGGCCTTAATTAACGCATAAAAGTTCAATTTAAGCGTCGGATTGTTTCAACAATTTGCTGGTATACGAAGAACCTCACTCATTCGCATCACAAGTGGTCCAGAAGTAAGAAGACTGGTACAGACATATGCTGAAATTCCTGTAAGTACTCCTTCCTTAATTTTTGATTGATTTACTTGTGTCCTTTTGTAATATTACTATTCAGAAATTTTTAACAGTCAGTCAAACAAATTTAATTTATTTCTTAGCTTGCCTAATTGAATAATCATTATTTAAAGTGATCAATTCAAAAATTATAGCTGAAAATATTTTACTAACTAATCTCATATTGGAAACATTTTTTCTGTGTTTTATTTTATTTTATGGTTGAAAGAGATAGATCTATTAATTTTAAAATGACTCAACCAAACCAAACCAATATACTTCACTCACAAAATGAACTTACGCAGATAGTGCAAGCGTCAGTTATGGTTCCACCCTATACAGGGGGTAGGAAACATTTAAATTATTTTTTAAACCAATGCGAACTATTTATCGAAACCTATAGACAGGACGACAGTTCTCCTAATGTTTCACACATTAATTCAATGATTTTAGAATTTATAAAATCAAAAATTACAGGTGATGCTAGAGATGTCCTAATTAGTTTACCTGAACAGTCCTGGAGCTCTCTTAAAGAAAGTCTCAAGGCACAGTTTGCGGATGCTAGATCCGAAGACCTTTTGTTAAACGACTTGACTACTTGCTTCATGCAAAAAGCACATTCGTTTATAGATTATCATAATTTAATTAAAACTAAATTACAGTCTTTAGTAGAGCATATCAATTTACAGAATTTGCCTACAGCAATTATTTTGTATAAAAAGCAATATTTTGAGAATCTGGCACTAAATACTTTCAAAGCAGGTATCATAGAGCCATACCATAGTTACTTAAGATTTGCACATATAACTTCTTTGGAAGCAGCTTTACTAGAATGTCATAAACATGATAATGAGCAAATGCAAGCGAATTTTTTTAATTCTCTAAGACAAAAAGGACAATCATCTAATAAATATGTTCCAAACCCCACTAGAACCCCATAAAAAAATCAAAACTTTAATAATAACCCTTTTCAAAGAAACCCTCACAATTTTACACAACCACAAAACATAATACCCCGTGTTAATCAAAGTAACCCAAATCCTAGAGCTAGTGGAAGTAATCAGAGACCAATAACCTATAACAGACCTCAAAATATTTCGCAACAAGGTCCAACCCCTATGTCGATATCTACTAGAAATACTAAACCTCCCTCAAGACCCTCTAGAATAAACAATTATTTTCAACAAAAATTTCCTAGAGCATTAGGTCATGAAGAGCTTCATTTTCATGAAGACCCTCCTGAGCAGTTTGGAAATGAATCGTACGAAAATTATGCCGACGATACAGATTTCGAAAATCAATTTTCAGATCAAGAATATTTTGACAATAATTTACAAGATGAGGATTTTCTCAAAGAAGCCTCGGAAGAACAGAATTTATAGATATAAATTATATATCAGGTGTCCCAAAACTTCCATTTATAGTGTGTCCATCTTTAAATATGAAAATTCTCCTGGATACGGGGGCATCGAACAGTGTTATTAACCCTAATGTTGCCGAATGTTTTAGCAAAAATTATTTTACTAATGACCCATTTATATTAAAATCTATAGCTGGTACAGTACAAGGCAATTATAGATTAATTACCCCTATTTTAAAAGAATTTGGCATTAATAACAAAATTACATTCTGCGTTGCCGAATGGCATAATAGATTTGATGCTTTAATAGGTTCCTCATTATTTAGAGAATTAAAAGCAAAATTAGATTATGAAAACCAAGTTCTAAAAATCAATAACATCGAAATACCATTTTTTTTTCGACTTGAATCCCGCGAATTTTAAACCATTTAAACAAATTTGTCGAGATACTATTAAAATTCCGGTAAATGTAGAGAATGGCTCCGTTCTGCTACCTGAAATGAATAAGTCAACCTTTAGCACCCAAAATTCAATTGCTTTAGCATGTAACGGTATTTGTACGGTTGCTATAGTAAGAAAAACTCCAAATTTAATTCCAATAAATTTTTACGAGCCAATGGAAGTCTAACCAATTGTAGCTTATGACGTACAATCCCAGTTACCTAAAGAAAATAAACATGATACTTATATCGATTTGTCTAGCCTTATAAGAACATCTCATCTTAATGATGAAGAAAAAGGAAAAATACTACATTTATGTAAAAAATATAAAGACATTTTTTATAACGAAAATTCGGATTTAACGTTTACACACACTGTTAAACATCATATAAGAACACGAGATGAAACGCCCATTCATGTAAAGTCATATAGATATCCTTTTCATTTAAAAAACGAGATTCAGTCCCAAATTCAAAAACTTTTAGATAATAAAATAATACGCCCTTCCATTTCGCCCTATTCAGCTCCAGTGTAGATCAACCCCAAGAAAATCGATTCTAGCGGTAAACGCAAATGGAGACTTGTTATAGACTACAGAAAACTAAATGCCAATACTATAGATGACAAGTACCCTTTACCACGCATAGAGGAAATATTAGACAATCTCGGAAAATGCACATATTTTAGCACTATCGACCTCTCACAAGGTCTTCACCAAATAGAACTTACACCCGATAGCATTGAAAAAACGGCCTTTACCGTCAACAATGGTCATTATGAATACCTCAAAATACCCTATATGTTGAAGAATGCGCATAGCACTTTCGAACGAATGGCCGATAACATTTTCCGTGAATTCTTACATAAATTCTGTTTCGTGTATATGGACGGTATTGTGATTTTTTCTAAGTCCCTCCAAGAACACCTTATCCACATAAAACAAATTTTCCAGAAATTAAGAGAAGTAAACTTAAAAGTACAACTAGATAAGTGTGAATTTTTGCGTAAAGAGGTAGCTTTTCTCGGACATGTAATATCACGTACCGGGATATCGCCGGATCCCAATAAAATTGTGGCTATTCGAAACTACCCTCTTCCGAAAAATCAGAAGCAGATAAAATCCTTCTTAGGTTTGATTGGATATTACCGAAGATTTATAAAAAATTTCGCAAAAATCGTTCATCCATTAACTAAACGCCTCAAAAAAGACACCTCCATGAACATAGATGATCCCCTATACATCCAAGCTTTCGAGCATGCAAAAGAACTAATTTCTAACTCTCCTATTCTTGCTTACCCTGACTGAAAAAGAATTCTATTTAACGACCGATGCTAGTAACACAGCAATCGGAGCGGTTTTGTCCCAAGAACAAAAGCCTATCGCTTTTTATTCCAGAGCTCTCAATAGTGCAGAGAAAAATTATTCCACCATCGAAAAAGAGTTGCTTGCTATTGTAACAGCCTGCAAACATTTTCGTCCTTATTTATTTGGCAGAAAATTCAGCATCGAAACTGATCACAAAACCCTAGTTTGGCTTTTCTCTATTAAAGAACCGAACTCCAGACTAGTGAAATGGCGTCTTAAACTAGAGGAATTCGAATATGATATTAAATACAAAAAAGAAAAGGACAACGTTGTTGCCGATGCCCTTTCGCGAATTCCGACTCAAGAAATTAACGCTATTGAAGATGACCCCTTAGACCTTATGTCACTACTAAATAACGCCGAAGATTTGCAAGAACTTACCGACGAAGATTTACAAAGTCTTGGCATAGAATTACCCATTTCGAGAGATCCCGAAACAGACGCTACCGTGCACTCTTCTCAGGAACACCCTGTAGGTGTTATACCATTGACAGAAAAACCACTTAACGTTTACTCGCACCAAGTTATTTTTAAATATGGTCAAAAACACTCTATATAAAAACAAAAGATATTTAAAACTAAAGAAAGAACGATTGTTCATATTTTACAGAAACAAAAACATCGTGAAATAGAACGCTTTATGAAAGAATATCTTAACCCTAACGCTCTTACTGCATTTTATTTTTTGAATGAAGAATTAATGTTAGAAATTATAAATTACGTAAGAAATAATCTAAATTCCTCGATTAAATTAGTAAGGTGTGATAAAATGCTTAGAGACATAGAAAACCATTTAGATCAACAAGCGCTTATCATAGATTATCATAAGTCGAATCATAATGGCGTTAACGAAACGTTTAATCATTTCAGAAACGAATATTATTGGCCCAATATGAAAGATCACATAAACGATATTATTAATAAATGTGAAACTTGTTTGAAAGGTAAATACGAACGAAATCCATATAAGGTTCCTTTCCAAGGCCCTTTGGTTGCGAAAAGACCCTTTGAGGTCATACATATTGATACATTTTCTTTTAATAATTATAAGTTCCTTACGATTATTGATCTTTTTAGCAAATATGCCCAAGCATATTTTATAAAAGACGGAACCGGTCTTACTATAGTTAAAAAGTTAATACACTATTTTACGCACCATAATTACGCTTTAAGGGTAATTTGCGACCCCGGTAAGGAATTCGATAATAATGTACTAAAAGAATACCTAAAGACCTTTAAAATACAACTACACGTTACGTCCCCTCAGAATCCAAATTCAAATTCACCCATTGAGAGATTTCACTCAACACTCATCGAGAAAGTAAGATGTTTATTAATAGATAATCCTAAAGAAGATATTTTAGAACTAGTAACTACCGCACTTATAATTTATAATCAATCAATACACTCTACAACAGGCTATACACCTTTTCACCTCCTATATGGACCCTTTGATAAATTAAGTCCTATAGATCCCACAGCTACAGTTTATGAGGAATATAATTCCAAACGACTTAAAGAAATCATCCCCTTTTATGATGAGATATATAAGAAAACTAAAGAAAAATTAAGCAAAAATTTAGAAAAATTAAATAAAGCGCGAGAAAATTTACCCGTTATTAATGAACAAAAACTAGCTATAAAAATTCCTCGAGTGAAAAAACTAGATTCCCCTCACAAAATTCACGAAAATGTAAAGCAAAAGGGTATAAAAATTAGTCTACCCCTTAGCAGAAAGAAACAAGCCCACGTTAGTAATGTAAAACGAGTAAGGAAAAAAATTGTGTTTCAGAACGATACTAGCGCTCCTGGCACGTCCGATCCCGGCCCTTCAAATTCGTCCCGCTAAAACTAATGGATATTTTAAAGACCCAATAGGTGTCGCTAAAATAATCAATCATTTTCATCGAATCTATTTTTATTTCAACCTTACTTTATTGGAAGAAAATTATCAAAATTGTATCAGAAATAGAGAATTGCTTAGTAAACATTCTTACCCCTATCAACAAATAATCAATAAGCAAATAAACGATATCGAAAATGAACTTTCTAAATTAACTCACTCTCGTAACAAAAGAGGTCTAATTAACGGTCTAGGATATGTGATCAAAACAATAACAGGTAATCTCGATCAGGACGATCTCAAAGAAATTAACAAAAATTTAGATTTGTTATTTTCAAATCAAAATGGACTTATGTCACAAGTTTCCGACTTGGTATCTTTTGCTTCTCTAATAACTGATAGATTTGAACATGAACAAGACGTGATCAATAAAAACCTTGATCTCATTAAACTATATTTTAAAGAGCTTAAGGAGTTTCAACATCAGATAAGTTTATACAGCTTCCAAAAATCTCTAAATGATAATCTTTTAGAGCACATAAAAATCCTTCAGAGAACAATTAGTCTTGCTTTTAATGGCCTTACTAATATAGAGATTTTCACTTCTCGCGATTTAACCCACATAAGTGACCATCTAAAATTAATCTATAGCAATGCTGAACTGATAAGCTTTGACCGCAATCACATATTTAAAATTTTAGAATTTACTCAACTTAATTTAATTGCATTTAGGGACACTATTGTATGTCTATTACCTATTACCACATTATACCTGTCCCTTACCAAAATACCCTTCTTGTACCTCCGAGCTCTTATTACTTAGAGACTCCCGATAAGAACTTGTGGACCAAAGAACACTGCCATAGAATTGAAGAAGCTATAATATGCAAAGATGAATTCTTCGAAGAAGACTGTTTCCTGAACCAGCCCAAGAACTGCACCCTTGCCAAAGTAATCAACCAATTTTCATACTCAGTGCAGCTCTACAATGGCAACGTCTTGGCAATAACAAATCAACCTCAAGAGTTCACAGAACAGTGCCCACAAAGTTTGAAAAGACATCGTTTAGAAGAAACCAGCGTGCTAACTGCCGTAGCCGAATGCAGAAAAATAATTAATGGAAATACTTATGAAGATACCCATCAAAATATAACCTGGGAACAAGAAACATTGATTCCCCTCGATAAATCAATAGCGACGATCCAATATAGACCAATACATCTCAAGGACAACGTCAAGCTAAAACAACATCTTCTGAAGATTCACTCTACCCGTATACACCCATTGATACACAGCACCCATATAGGAATAACCATCATTATTATTTTGTTTCTTGTGATAATAGCAATAATAGGTTACAGAAGAAGAAGCAGTTTACCGAAAATCAAGCATAATCGAAATAACGAGGACGTTCTTGTATCTGAGGATGGAGGAGTTAAGTTAGAACGAAACCCTTTGGCCTAGTCGACCCCAAGCAGCCGTTAGACGGAAAGTGCAACATCAGCATATCAAGTTACTTCGCATGTGATAGTGTTTCTACACAGCACGGAGTGTGTGATCTTGCAAGAGACGTTATAATCATTATTACGGGCGTGTTCACTGTAATCTTCATTCGCTCCTGTAATTTATACAACACTTGTAAAAGTCAGAGCATTTATATTATTATAAGTAATTAGTTATTGAATGTAGTTTGCCTGTCTGTTTATATCTTAAATAAAACCTTTTTTTAAAAGATTCCAATAAAATTGGAATACGTTATTATTATTATTATATATATATATATATATATATATATATATATATATATATATATATATATATATATATATATATATATATATATATATAATAAACAAAGAAAATGCATAAACAATACAAATATCCATATCAATAGACTAATCAGATACCGAAAACCACAAAACAGTTAGATAACAAGGCAATTTAAGCAACAAATTACTCAGATAACTTGTTTCCTTGACAGCATAGTAATACTCTTATTATATGCAGTGATTTTTCATTTAACATTAATTGATGAGATTTAAATATAAATTATTGCGAATTTCAAAATAAAGCCCCACAAAAATATCACCACTTCAAATTCTGATTTAACTAGTTAAGAAGACACAAAGAAAACTAGTATATCCGATAAACTTTCTCTGAAAAATTATACAACAGTGAAGGTCAAAAGTGCAAGAGAAGTATATATCAATGTTGTAAATTAAATACTGGTGAATTACTAGACAGTTATAGAATATATTACATTTATGTAACCTTACAATTTACTTTCATTCGAAAAATATAACTTATTTGTACAACACTGTACTACGGTCATATTTTATGGTGTCTTCATTTCAAGAGAACACATTTACAATGCAGACTGATTGATAAATAATGATAGTAATGTTTACTGGCAATAATTATGCAGTGCAACACTAGATAAATAAGCTGTTCACTTACGCTTGTTCCAGATTGGAATTTAGGTGTGTTGGTTCTGAAATATACACCTAAACTTTTATAAATGACAATTAAAATTGAGAATATCAGAATAAAAAGAAGTCGCAAGACTATTGCTATATCAAACATAAATTTCAATGTCGGACAGAACAAGAGCAAATGAACTGAAAGATTTTGTGTCAATCAAATACTGGTGAATTACTAAAAAGTTATGACAGGACAATATATTACATTCAAGTCCACTTACAAATTAGATTCGTAAACATACAAGTTTCTTGTACAGCACTGCAGTACTGTCATATTTTATGGTGATTTTTCATTTCAGGGACCACTATATAAAATAAACCCACGTACCAAAATCGATTGCCATAGCGTTCTTATTTTATACATTTTTTTGTTTGAAAGAAAACCCAAAATTTTTCCCGAAAACCTGGTCCGACTTTCCTGGCTAAGGAACTTATCCAAGGCACTTACAAAAGGAAGGTACCTGCCAAATTTCAAATCGAACCATTATTTCTTGGGTTATCTGTGTGATACACACAATATATATATATATATATATATATATATATATATATATATATATATATATATATATATATATATATATATATATATATATATATATATATATATATATATGTTCGCTCCTCGTATAGTGTAAAAGCAGTGGAATTTATAATCTTTATTTTGCGATAAGAAGAACAGACCAGAATTCCACGAATCGGCAAGAAGAACACAACTTAAGTAGTCAGCAACGCAAAACCGCGATATCGTATAGTACCGCTACCTTAAAATTATATGTGTGTGTGATACAGTCAAACCAGCCTTAACAAATCCATTAAACGCACCAGCAACCCAGGATAGCCTTTTCCGGGACACGCACGAGTTTCTGTGAGTCCAGTACTCGATAAGAGAAGAAATTCACAAAGGTAAGTGGCTTTTTGGTCATTCACGAGTTTGCATCAATTTCCACTGCTTTTGCCCCTTCTCTTTTCATTAAAAACGTTACTTAATTAACAAACGCAAATTACAGTCCACTTTGTTCGTAATAGCCCGCTCAACGCCTATTTCTTCGCCCGCTCTAGCCCATTTCTTGGTCCTTCTCAGCCGGATAGTTTTTTTGTCTCGGAAATAATACGCAAGTAAATTTGGCTATTCAACTTTGTTAATTTTGAAAATAACTAAAGCGCGCTGGTTTAGCTGTATTCAATTCAGATTTTAAATTAATTTCCCGCAATTTTCATGTATATATCGCTAGAACCTTTATAATTATAGAATTTTTAAAAGTTATTTTCTTATCGCAAGAATCCGCCATTCAGTTAAATTTTGCTTTATTTTGAACAACGAGCACGGCTTTAGGAGTCGACGCATATCATTTCACGCATATATCGCTCTTTGCTTCTGTTTCATTCTTATCAATTTGTACCTGAATAATTCTTTGTTTCACATTGGTACGTATATCTGTTATATTTCCATATACGAGGCCTATTCAATTAATATCATGACTGACACTAAATTAAGGAAATACAAAAACCAACGCAATATTCAGCTATCTGAAATAGACGCATTGTCTTCTCTAGCCCAGAAAGCCCAGTCAGATGTTTCGCTTTATAATTTACTTAGGGTTAGATCTTCCGAAATCGACTATTTAAGGGAACAGTTTATTCAAACGCACGAAAATATCGTTTCTGTAATTTTAAGTAGTGAACATGGAAACGCTTCTGATGAAAACACTATCTACGCTGGATTTATGGACGCTTATTTTGAAATTAAAGCCATTTGTTCTAGGTTATTCCCTGACAATAAAACAAATGTCCAGGAAATTCTAAATTCAAATACAGCTGGTCTTAATGAAGGTGCTAAAGCAAGGCTAGCTAAAATAGAAATTCCTAAATTTAGAGGTGACTATAAAACCTTTAACACTTTTATCGATTTATTCAATGCCTTAGTACATGACTGTCCCGCATATTCCGACATTGAAAAGTTTCATTATCTAACTATATCAGTAGAAGGCCCGCCGTTATCTCTAATAAGATCTTTGCCTCTGACCGCTGACAATTATCAGATAGCTTATAATACATTAGTCACTCGTTATTCTAACAAACGTCTGCGTGCCCAAGAGCACTGGCATGCTATAGATAGCATTTCGAAATTTAATTCTGATGACCACGTCAATATTCGCAATTCGCTAGACATTATTTCGGAAAATCTTTCTGCTTTAAACACTTTAGGCTTTCCTACAGACCAATGGGACTTTGTTATGTTTATGTTGGTGTCAAAACGCCTTGACAGGAACATGTTGACGAAATTTGAGTTAGACCACGCTTCCACCGAGGTCCCTACATTTACGCGATTGCTTGACTTTCTAAATAAATATTGTATCGCTGGTGATGCTATGAATCAGAAGTCATTCCTTTCGCACTCTCAAAAGAAATATTCTGACAAATCGCAAGCTAGACCAACGCCTCGAACTTCCGCTTTTTTCGCTGATAATTTAAATTGTAAATCTATCTTACATACTTGTGTGTTTTGCAAAGATTCTTCGCATTCTATTTATAATTGCTCCTCATTTTGTAATAAAACTCCAAAAGATCGCTATAATTTTGTTAAATCTTCTCGTCTTTGCCACAACTGTTTAAGTAGCCTACATTATCTTAACAAATGCAAATCTACCAGGTCCTGTCGCAAGTGTGGTCAGCGTCATCATACGCTCTTGCATTTTGATAAAAGCTCCGCGCCTATTCCGTCGCCAGTGTGTAATAACCCTTCCAGATCTCCAGTTCCTTCCGCTCCGCTCGACCAAGAGCAGGTCTTTGCTGCTTCTGGGATTGTATCTAATCAAACCACGGTCTTATTGGCCACTGCGCTGATTGAAGTTCTTGATAACCATGGAAATTATCAGATTATGAGATGCCTTTTGGATGGAGGTAGTATGATGTCTTTTATCTCGCAAAGGGCTTTTAAGCGTTTGGGGTTGCCTAAGCAAAACTGCATGTTTGCAATCAAAGGACTGGCATCTATGCAGACTTCTTCTCAGAGTGGTTGTGTAACGCTCACTGGAAGACCGGTTGGTCAAGATTCTTTCAATTTTACTGTCGACGCATTGATCTTGAACGCCATTTGTGATAATTTGCCAGCAACCGCTATTTGCTCTTCCAATTGGTCTCACATTCGCAATTTAAAATTGGCTGATCGCCATTTTAATCGTCCAGGTCAGGTCGATATATTGTTAGGAGCCGACGTTTTTTCTAAAATCCTTTTAAATGGACGCATTTCTGGTGGGGAAGGTCAACCTGATGCCGTCAACACCGTCTTTGGTTATGTGCTCATGGGTAAGATTGGCAACACAGTTCATTCTTCTGCTGTCTCTTCTTTCTTGTGCAGTAACTTTGAATCAAATCTCGATCGCACCCTTAGGGATTTTTGGGAAGTGGAAAGTGTTCCGACTTCGTCGCATCACTCTAATGAAGATATTTTTTGTGAACATCATTTTAAGACTAAAATATCTCGCTCTCCTTCTGGCAAATATATCGTTTCGCTCCCATTTAAATCTGAGTCGCTGCCTATTTTTCCTGGCATTCGCGACCTCGTCGTCCAAAGATTTCTTTCCCTGGAACGCCGCCTTGCTAGAAACATGGACTTGTATACCCAATATTCTGCTTTTATGAGAGAATATTTGGAACTAGGCCACATGAAACGTGTTTATGACAATAAAGATTCTCCCGACGCATATTATATTCCGCATCATTGCATTTTGAAACCAAATAGCTTGTCTACTAAACTCAGGGTAGTTTTTAATGGTTCGGCAAAACTTCCCAACCAAAGCTCTCTTAACGATTGTCTACATACTGGACCAAAACTACAACAAGATATTGCCACAATTCTGTGTCACTTTCGCCTTCATAATTATGTCTTGTGTGCTGACATCAAAATGATGTATCGTAACATTCTTGTCGACCAATCACAGCATGATTATCAAAGAATTGTTTGGAGGTTTGCTTCTGATGAACCTTTGGTGGACTATAACCTGGTTACGCTTGTATATGGACTAACGCCATTCCCCTTTCTCGCGATACGCACTCTTCATCAGTTAGTGAATGACGAAGGGGGCTCTTACCCGCTAGCTTCTGCCGCCATTTTAAACGACACTTATGTTGATGATGTTGTAACCGGCTGCTCTTCTTATGAAGACGCAAAGCTTTTACAGTCAGAGCTGATCTCGCTTTTTGAACGAGGCGGCTTTGAGCTTAGAAAATGGTCTAGTAACTGTTCCGCATTACTTTCACATTTACCTCCGGAACATTTGTCGCAAAATCCGCTTATTTTTGGTTCACTGGCAAACGACACTCCTTTAAAAATTCTCGGTCTGCAGTGGAGTCCCTCTGAGGATACATTCTTTTTCTCAGTCTCGCCGTTGGGGAAACCCTGTACGAAACGCAACATGCTCTCGGAACTGGCCAGAATCTTTGACCCGCTTGGATTTCTTTCGCCTATTACTATTTTTCAAAAGATTCTAATCCAGTTGCTGTGGACTTCTAAATTAGATTGGGACCAAACCCCGCCCTCGCATATTGTTGAGGCTTGGAACCGTTATCGAAATGAACTCGGTTTACTAAGCAATTTACGCATTCCTAGAAAAATCCTTCCACCTCATTCTGGATGTGGTTATGAATTACATGGGTTCTGTGACTCTTCTGAAAAGGGTTACGCTGCCGTTGTTTATATACGATGCCTCCGCCCTGACAAAACAGTTTTTGTTCAGTTTGTTTGCTCTAAAACCAAAGTCGCTCCGGTTAAGAAACTAACCATTCCTAGGCTAGAACTGTGTGGTGCAGTTTTGTTGGCGAAACTCCTATCGTTTCTTCTGAACGTTTATCAGACTCGCATGACTTTCGAAAGAATTTTTGCCTGGTCAGATTCGCAAATCGTCTTGAGTTGGATCAAATCTTCGCCTCATCGTTGGAAAACCTTTGTGGCAAATCGAGTTGCCTACATTCACGAAAGGGTTTCTTCTGAATTTTGGCATTATATAGATTCTGCTAATAATCCCGCCGATATCGCCTCTCGAGGTGTTCATCCTTCTCAATTTCTCGCCCATGATATTTGGTTCAATGGTCCATCGCTACTATGTCGTTCTGAGCTGTCTGCCTGCTCCCCGTCTTCAGAGCTCCAGTCTGAAGAGGTCTCTGTTGAGGAAAGGACAGTTTCGCTTTTAACATTTACAGGTGAAGAAAATCTGCTTGATGATTTGTTAGAAAATCATTCTTCTTTACATTACATACAGTCTATTTTGTCATACGTATTACGCTTCGCTTTTAATTCTAGACATTCTTCTATTGCGAAATTTGGACCGCTATCTCGGTTAGAGCTTCATGATGCTCTGACCCTTCTGGTCAAGCGCACTCAAGCGGTCTACTTTGAAAAGGAGTTATCTAGTAAAAAATTCCCTAAGTCCTGGAGAAAACTCGCCGTATTTCAAGACAGTACTGGTCTTTTGCGTGTAGGTGGTCGCTTGACTCACTCAAGTTTGTCTTATGAGCGAAAGCATCCGCTCTTACTTCCACAAAAGTGCCGACTCACGGTGCTTTTAATTGAACAATACCATAAAAGGTATCTTCATATTGGCCCTCGCACTCTTCACTTTTTGTTGTGTCAGAATTTTTGGATTTTGTCTGCAAGACGTGCCATAAACACTGTTATTTCGAAATGTATGCCATGTTGGAAAATAAAGCCTCAACCTTATCAGCCACCTATGGGTGACTTACCCCTTTCTCGAGTTTCGCAAGTCAAACCATTCTCGCATACTGGGGTAGATTTTGGTGGTCCATTCACGATCACTATGAATCGATACCGAGGTGCTAAAACCTCTAAGGCATATATTTGCCTCTTTGTGTGTTTCGCGACTAAGGCTATACATCTAGAACCTGCCTGTAGTCTTTCGACTGACGCTTTTCTCGCTGCCCTCCAACGATTTATTGCTCGTCGTGGTCGATGTGATAATCTCTATAGTGATTGTGGTACAAATTTCGTTGGCTCCGCCAAGGAGCTTAAACGCATTTTTTCTGATGCAACTGCTAGGGAAGGAATCCATTGGCATTTCAACCCCCCTTCTGCACCACATTTCGGTGGTCTTTGGGAATCTGGTATCAAGAGTGTAAAATCTCATCTCTCTCGTGTTGTTGGCCAACAAATCCTATCGTACGAAGAATTCTACACTGTCCTGACGCTTATAGAATCTGTCTTGAACTCCCGACCTTTAAATCCCATGAGTTCGGATATCGATGACATTCACGCTTTAACTCCTGGACACTTTCTTCATATGGAGCCAGTTTCTACGCTTCCAACTCCCGATTTGTCGTCTGTCCCCTTAACTCGTCTGTCAAGATGGCAACTTCTCCAACGTATGCACCATGATTTTTGGATTCGCTGGCACAAGGAGTACCTTCACACCCTACAACAACGAAGCAAGTGGCTTGACGCTGGTGCTCTTCCTACTATTGGGGCGATGGTGGCCGTGAAAGCTGAAAAACTTCCGCCTTCTAAATGGCTACTAGGTCGTCTATTGTCTCTAATTCCTGGTCCTGATGGTGTCGTAAGAGTTGCTATTGTAAAGACCTCGAATGGTATCCTTCGTCGCCCTTTGGTGAAGTTGTGCCCGTTGCCAACTAATGACTAGTAGTAGTAGTATTTGTTTCTAATTTAATTTAATTTTTATTTTAAGTCTTTTTATTGTTTTGTGGATTCTTGCTAACCGGGATAATCATTTATTTTGTTTCTTGTTCTCTTTTTTCTTATCCGCCGCATGTTATCGCTTCTCCTTCGCGTTAATTATTTTTTTTGTGTAGAAAAATGTCTTGCTTATAGCAGCCATTTTGGCCGGGCGGGATGTTCGCTCCTCGTATAGTGTAAAAGCAGTGGAATTTATAATCTTTATTTGCGATAAGAAGAACAGACCAGAATTCCACGAATCGGCAAGAAGAACACAACTTAAGTAGTCAGCAACGCAAAACCGCGATATCGTATAGTACCGCTACCTTAAAATTATATGTGTGTGTGATACAGTCAAACCAGCCTTAACAAATCCATTAAACGCACCAGCAACCCAGGATAGCCTTTTCCGGGACACGCACGAGTTTCTGTGAGTCCAGTACTCGATAAGAGAAGAAATTCACAAAGGTAAGTGGCTTTTTGGTCATTCACGAGTTTGCATCAATTTCCACTGCTTTTGCCCCTTCTCTTTTCATTAAAAACGTTACTTAATTAACAAACGCAAATTACAGTCCACTTTGTTCGTAATAGCCCGCTCAACGCCTATTTCTTCGCCCGCTCTAGCCCAATATATATATATATATATATATATATATATATATATATATATATATATATATATATATATATATATATATATATATATATATATATGGCTCGACCACGATCTCTTTGTGCAGCACAGTAGTACTGTCATCGTATGATGTTTTTCCGCATTTACGTGATATATTACTGAAAACGTTAAAGTAAAGCCATACATAAAAGTACTGCTACATCGAACATATATTCCAAATGGCTGACAACAGTAATGAATAACAATAGAAAATCACTTAGATCTGATAAATAGTGAACAGACACACAAAAATATGTCTAAAAAAGAAACTTGATTGGCAAAACACTTAGGAGACAATAGGAAAATTACAAACTCACACATGATAATGATTTAGATCACAGTACACCAAACATTAGGTGACTGAAAAACAATACAAGGCTATAGTCTTCCCATAAATTACAACTAACAAATCAAAAGCAATATCAACTAGGGTAATTAGGTAATGATGAAATACAAAAATATTGTATGATAAGGCAATATAGTACCTCTGAGTAACAAAAAATTACCCAGATCTAAAAACTACAATCTCCTTGAACAGCACAGTAATACTGTCATCATGTTTTTTCTTACACAAGATACTTCTCATCGGTGGAAACTTTTATTATATTACTGAAAATGTCAGAATAAAACAAACAACACAAACCTTAAAAACTAGTAAAACATTGCTTTAAATGGTTTCGGTTTGTGAATACACGTACTCAAAAATTATAAACAAGAAAAAAAATACAAACAAAATAATGTAAATATCCATATTGGTGGAATAATCAGATACTGATAACTCACAAAACATTTATATAACAAGGCAATGTATTCGCCTTTAAACAACATAAATTACTCAGATAACTAGTTTCTTTAACAGCATAGTAATACTGTCATTATATGCAGTGAGTTTTCATTTTACATTGGTTTATGAGATTTAAATTTAAATGATTGAGAACTTCAAAATACAGTCGCATAAAGATATCACTTGACTTCAAACTGTGACTTAACTAGTCGTGAAGAAACAAAGAGAAAAAGTATATTCAATAAGCTTTCTCTGACAAATTATACACCAGTAAAGGTTCAAAAATGCAAATCAATGTTGCATAAATTAAATACTGGTGAATTACTAAACAGTTATAGACCAATACATTACATCTAACAAAACACTTAAGATTCGAAAAATATCTCAGTTGTACAGCACTCTAGTAGTCATATTTTATCATAATTCTTGATTTCAAGAGAATGCATTTACATGACAGACTGTTAATATTAGTATCCATGCCATCGGACTAATCAGATTCCCATTAAGTCACAAAACAGTTATATAAGAAGGCAACATATTACCTTTGATAACTAGTTTTCAAACAGCATAGTAATACTGTTTTTATATGCAGTGATTTTTCATAACAGATTAATGAAAGTTTCCAATATAATTGAGAATTTCAAAATAAAGCCCCGCAAAAATATCACTTGACTTTTAGAGAAACAGTATATTTTTCTCTGAAAAAAATTATACAAGTAAAGGTCCTATATACCTAACCTTTTATAAATTACACTGAGGATCAAAATTGAGAATATCAGGATAAAAAATAAATCACACATAATTCTCAATATCTCAGATTAAGAGCGAATGAACTGAAAGGTTTCTAGTCACTAAGTAAACATTATAACCTCTGATGAGCACTGATAAAACCCCTAGAATATTTCATCCTCCGATGAAGCTAACTTTGTTAGTGAAACGATCATTAGGTCTTTAAAAAGATGTGTTGTGGTGTATTGGGTTCTCCAAGTGTACTTATCAGATTTCTAGCCAATCAAATACTGGTGAATTACTAAACAGTTATATGACAAGACAATGTATTCCATTTAAGCAATCTAACAAATTACTTAGATTCGTAAACGTATAATTTCTTTGTACAGCACTTTAGTACTGTCATATTTTATGGTCAGAGACTAAAAAACAATGCAAATCTAGAGTCTCACCGTAAGCTAAAGCATACAAATCAAAAGCAATTAGATAGTGATGAAATAAAAAATTATAATTTGTATAACAAGCCAATATTGTAACTATAACAAACAAAAAAATACCCAGATATTAAAACTACAAATTCCTTGCACAGCACAGCAATACTGTCATCTAAGTTTTTTTTTACACAAAAAGGTTCCTATCAGTGGAAGCTTCTGGTAAATTACTAAAAATGTCGAAATGAGACATAGGTACAAAAATATATAATAAATAAATTTTAACGACTAAAAAAATTGCTTAAATTGTCAAATTAAAACATACAAATACATACAACACAAACCTTAAAAACTAGTAAAACATTGCTTTAAATGGTTTCGGTTTGTCAATACACGTACTCAAAAATTATAAACAAGAAAAAAAATACAAACAAAATAATGTAAATATCCATATCGTTGAACTAATCAGATACTGATAACTCACAAAACATTTATATAACAAGGCAATGTATTCACCTTTAAGCAACATAAATTACTCAGATAACTAGTTTCTTTAACAGCATAGTAATACTGTCATTATATGCAGTGATACTTCATTTTACATTGATTTATGAGATTTCAATATAAACTTTATTGAGAATTTCAAAATACAGCCGCATAAAGATATCACTTGACTTCAAATTGTGACTTAACTAATTGATTTAAAGCAAAAGGCTTGGAGATATTTGTAGTCAAGAAAGAAGTTTCAGAAAGTTATAAACGAATAGATCCAACCAAAGGCAATAACCAGTAAATACTAAGTTGGATTAATAATAACTATTGAAGTGCAAAACAGTTACATGACAAGACAATGTGTTACATCTAAGTGATAATTAATTACTTTGACTTAACAACCACAATGTCTTTGCACAGCACAGTAGTACTGTCATCATATAGTGTTTTTCCATATTTACGCGATGTATTACTGAAAACTTTAAAGTAAGGTCATATAGAAAAGTACTGCTAGATCGAACAAATTCCGAATGGCTGGCAATAATAATCAATAACAATAGAAAAACTACTTAGGTCTGACTAATGGTGAGTAACAAACCCTCTCAAAAAAAAATACCAAAAAAGAAACTTTACAAAACACTTAGTAGACAATAGGAAAATTAAAAACTCTCACATGAGAATCATTTAAACCACAATACACAAAACATTCAGAGACTAAAAAAACAAGGCAATGCTATCATCGTAGGTTTTTTTACACAAGATAGTTCCAATCAGTGGGAGCTTCTGATAGATTACGAAAAATGTCAAAATGAAACATCATATTATAAATAAACTTTAACGATAAAAAAATGTGTAAAATGCTTATGATTTATCAATGTACGTACACCTCTTAAAAGTTATAAACAAAAAAAATTAATATTAGTATTCATGTCATCGGACTAATCAGATACTGATAAGTCACAAAACAGTTATATAACAAGGCAGTTACTCCGATAACTAGTTTCTTTAACAGCATAGTAATACTGTGTCTATTGGCAATGATTTTTCATAACAGATTAATGAAAGTTTCCAATATAAATTAGTGAGAATTTTAAAATAAGGCCCCGCAAAAATATCACTTTACTTTTAGAGAAAGAGTATATTTAATAAATAGGCTTTCTCTGAAAAAAATTATACAAGTAAAGGTCAAAAATGCAATAGAAATATATATATATATCTATGTCGTGTAAATCAAATACTTGTGAATTGCTAAACAGTTATGGAACAATCTACTCATTATGTGAACTATCCACTACAGTAAAAGGTTTACCCAGATTTAAAAACTAAAATTTCCTTAAACAGCACTAGTAGTAGGTACTGTCATCGTTGAGTTTTTTTGTATGCAAGATAGTCCAATGAGTGGAAGCTTCTAATATGTTATAGAAAATGTAAAAATAAAACATCATAGAAAAATACATAATACAAAAATTATAAGGATTAATAAAAAAAAATTTAATACATATGGTTTATCAAGATTTAAAACTTTTAAAAGGAAACTTTGGAGGCTAGTTTGCAACCACAACCACCAAGATTTAAAAGATTAAAAAATAAATAAACAAAGAAAATGCATCAACAATTAACATAAATTTCCTATCATTGAACTAATCAGATACTGATAAGTCACAAAATAGTTATATAACAAGGCAATGTATTACCTTTAAGCAACATAAATTACTAAAATAACTAGTTTCTTTAACAGCAAAATAATACTGTCATTATATGCAGTGATTTTTCATTTTGCATTGATTTATAAGATTTCAATATAAATTACTGAGAATTTCAAAATATAGCCGCATGAAGATATCACTTCACTTCAAATTGTGACTTAACTAGTCGGAAAGAAACAAAAGAGAAAGTATATTCAATAAACTTTCTATGACAAATTATACATTATTTAAATCACAGTACACCAAACATTAGGTGACTGAAAAACAATGCAAGGCTATAATAGTCTTACCATAAGTTACAACTAACAATTCAAAAGCAATATCAACTAGGCTAATTAGGTAATGATGAAATACAAAAATATTGTATGATAAGGCAATATAGTACCTCTGAGTAACAAAAAATTACCCAGATCTAAAAACTACAATATCCTTGAACAGCACAGTAATACTGTCACCATGTTCTTTCTTACACAAGATACTTCTCATCGGTGGTAACTTTTGTTATATTACTGAAATTGTCAAAATAAAACATACAACACAAACCTTCAAAACTAATAAAGGTTTCGGTTTGTCAATACATGTACTCAAAAATTAGAAACAAGAAAAAAATACAAACAAAATAATGTAAATATCCATATCGTTGGACTAATTAGATACTGATAACTCACAAAACATTTATATAACAAGGCAATGTATTCGCCTTTAAGCAACAAAAATTACTCAGATAACTAGTTTCTTTAACAGCATAGTAATACTGTCATTATATGCAGTGATTTTTCATTTTACATTGATTTATGAGATTTCAATATAAATTATTGAGAATTTCAAAATACAGCCGCATCAAGATATCACTTGACTTGAAATTGTGACTTAACTAGTTGATTTAAAGCAAAAAGCTTGGAGAGATTTGTAGTCAAGAAGTTTCAAAAAGTTATGAACGAATAGATCCAACCAAAGGCAATAACCAGTAAATACTAAATAAGTTGGATTAATAATAACTATTGAACTGCAAAACAGTTACATGACAAGACAATGTGTTACATTTAAGTGATAATAAATTACTTGGACTAAACAACCACAATATTTTTGCACAGCACAGTAGTACAGTCATCGTATAGTGTTTTTCCATATTTACGCGATATATTACTGAAAACTTTAAAGTAAAGTCCTATAGAAAAGTACTGCTAGATCGAACAAATTCCGAATGGCTGGCAATAATAATCAATAACAATAGAAAAACTCCTTAAATCTCATAAATGGCGAGTAACAGACCCTATCAACAAAAAATTACCAAAAAAAAAACTTTACAAAACACTTAGGAAAACAACAGGAAAATCACAAACTCTCAAATGATAATCATTTAAATCACAATACACCAAACATTCAGAGACTGAAAAACAAGGCAATGCTATCATCGTAGTTTTTTTTACACAAGATAGTTCCAATCAGTGGAAGCTTCTGATAGATTACTAAAGATGTCAAAAGGAAAGGTCATATCATAAATCATGTTTAATGATAAAAAATTGGTCAAAATGCTTATGATCGATCAATATACATACTCTCCTAAAAAGTTATAAACAAAAAAATTAACATTAGTATCCCTGTCATCGGACTAATCAGATACTGATAAGTCAGAAAACAGTTATATAACAAGGCAACGTATTACCTTTGAGCAACATACATTACTCCGATAACTAGTTTGTGTAAATCAAATACTTGTGAATTGCTAAACAGTTATGAAACAATATACTCATTATGTGAACTATCCACTACAGAAAAGGTTTACCCAGATTTAAAAACTAAAATTTCCTTAAACAGCACTAGTAGTACTGTCATCGTTGAGTTTTTTTATACGCAAGATAGTCCAATGAGTGGAAGCTTCTAATATATTACAGAAAATGTAAAAAATAAAACATAATAGAAAAATACATAAATTATAAGGACTAATAAAAAATTTATTACATACATATGGTTTATCAAGATTTAAAACTATTAAAAGGAAACTTTAGAGGCTAGTTTGCAACCACAACCACCAACAAGATTTAAAAGATTAAAAAAATAAACAAAGAAAATGCATAAACAATTAATATAAATATCCCTATCATTGGACTAATCAGATGCTGATAAGTCACAAAATAGTTATATAACAAGGCAATGTATTACCTTTAAGCAACATAAATTACTGAAATAACTAGTTTCTTTAACAGCAAAATAATACTGTCATTATATCCAGTGATTTTTCATTTTGCATTGATTGATGAGTTTTCAATATAAATCACTGAGAATTTCAAAATACAGCCGCATAAAAATATCACTTCACTTTAAATTGTGACTTAACTAGTCGGAAAGAAACAAAAGAGAAAGTATATTCAATAAACTTTCTATGACAAATTATACATGATTTAAATCACAGTACACCAAACATTAGGTGACTGAAAAACAATGCAAGGCTATAATAGTCTTATCATAAATTACAACTAACAATTCAAAAGCAATATCAACTAGGCTAATTAGGTAATGATGAAATACAAAAATATTGTATGATAAGGCAATATAGTAACAAAAAAATTACCCAGATCTAAAAACTACAATATCCTTGAACAGCACAGTAATACTGTCATCATGTTCTTTCTTACACAAGATACTTCTCATCGGTGGAAACTTTTGTTATATTACTGAAAATGTCAAAATAAGCAATTGTTCTCAAAAAATGCACACCAGAACTTGCTCCTGTCCTGACTCGTCTGTTTCAGATATCTTACAATAAAGGCATATTCCCTAGTAACTGGAAAACTGCTCGAGTACAACCCATCCCCAAAAAAGGATCCAAAGCGCTTCCTAGCAACTACAGGCCTATTTTTCTCCTTTCAGTCATCTCTAAAGTGATGGAAAAGTATATAAACACCGAACTACTAAAATTCCTTGAAAAACACAGTCTAATCCACGACAGGCAGTATGGATTCCGTCAGCGCAGATCGACTGCCGACCTCCTTTCCTTTGTCACCCATTCTTGGAACAAGTCTATGGAACAACACGGTGAATCCCAGATTGTTGCTCTAGACATATCCAAAGCATTCGACCAGGTCTGGCACGCAGCGCTGCTTAATAAACTTCCGGCCTATGGCCTACCACCAAAACTTTGTACCTGGACAGCAAATTTCCTCTCCAACAGGAGCATATCTGTTGTTGTGGATGGCCATTCCTCTAAACTGTATCCAATTAATGCAGGAGTTCCTCAAGGTTCAGCTTTAGCCCCTACTTTGTTTCTTCTCCACATCAATGACCTCCTCTCTAGCACATCCAACCCAGTTCACAGTTACGCGGACGACAGCACCCTCCACTCAAACATACAATATTCTAAGCCTGTCTCTTTAGCCCAATTAGATGAGGATCGCAGACTCATGGAGGGTTCTGTCTCCGGGGACCTCCAAAAAATATTAGACTGGGGAAGTAGAAATCTTGTACAATTCAACCCCACCAAAACTAAGTCTTGCTTTCTTTCTCACAAGAGATACAGCAGTCCTAGACCCATCACAATGAACAACCAAGTTATTCAAAGTAATGAGTCCTTCTCTCTTGTTGGCATTTCTGTGGATCGAAATCTTAATTGGCACCAACATGTTACATCAATTGCAGAAGCGGCTGCTAAGAAATTGGGTTTCCTCTTCTGGGCTCGCAAATACTTTTCACCAACTAATCTCTATACCTTATATACTTCACAAATAAGGCCAAACCTCGAATACTGCTCCCACATCTGGGGTGCAGCTGCTGCTTCTACACTCGCTATCCTGGACTCCATTCAAAAGAGAGCTATACGTCTCATCGGCGACCCTACCCTCACCCAAAGGCTTCCATCCCTTGCCCACCGACGTGCCGTTGGTGAGCTCTCTCTCTCTTTTATAAATATCTGCACGGGCACTGCTCAGAGGAGCTTTCTTCCATAATTCCCCCACCTGCTGCCCCCAGCAGATCTACCAGGGGAACAGAGCGAATGCACCCTTTTAATGTCCAGGTCACCAGACATAGAACATCTTGTTATGCCCGCTCTTTTGTCCCGAGGACTTCCAAGTTGTGGAATTCCTTGCCGGCACATGTTTTTCCTTCTCCTCCGAACCTCCAAACCTTCAAGTCCAGAATTAACAAGCTGCCTCTTTCCTCCTTGTCAACACCCACGGTACGATAGTATTTAGGCTGTAAGCCCTCGTGGTGTGTTGTTGACATAAAAAAAAAAAAAAAAAAAAACATACAACACAAACCTTAAAAACCAATAAAGGTTTCGGTTTGTCAATACAGGTACTCAAAAATTATAAACAAGAAAAAAATACAAACAAAATAATGTAAATATCCATATCGGTGGACTAATTAGATACTGATAACTCACAAAACATTTATATAACAAGGCAATGTATTCACCTCTAAGCAACATAAATTACTCAGATAACTAGTTTCTTTAACAGCATAGTAATACTGTCATTATATGCAGTGATTTTTCATTTTACATTGATTTATGAGATTTCAATATAAATGATTGAGAATTTCAAAATATAGCCGCATAAAGATATCACTTGACTTCAAATTGTGACTTAACTAGTGGATTTAAAGCAAAAAGCTTGGAGATATTTGTAGTCAAGAAGTTTCAAAAAGTTATGAACGAATAGATCCAACCAAAGGCAATAACCAGTAAATACTAAGTAAGTTGGATTAATAATAACTATTGAAGTGCAAAACAGTTACATGACAAGACAATGTGTTACATTTAAGTGATAAATTTTATACTTTGACTTAACAACCACAATGTCTTTGCACAGCACACTAGTACTGTCATTGTATAGTGTTTTTCCATATTTACGCGATATATTACTGAACACTTTAAAGTAAGGTTATATAGAAAAGTACTGCTAGATCGAACAAATTCCGAATGGCTGGCAATAATAATCAATAACAATAGAAAAACTACTTAGGTCTGACAAATGGTGAGTAATGAACCCTCTCAAAAAAAATTACCAAAAAAGAAACTTTACAAAACACTTAGGAGACAATAGGAAAATTAAAAACTCTCACATGAGAATCATTTAAACCACAATACACCAAACATTCAGAGACTAAAAAACAAGGCAATGCTATCCTCGTAGGTTTTTTTACACAAGATAGTTCCAATCAGTGGAAGCTTCTGATAGATTACTAAAAATGGCAAAAGGAAACATCATATCATAAATAATGTTTAACGATAAAAAAAATTGTTTAAAATGCTTATGATTTACCCTGATACGCCCCTAAAAAGTTATAAACAAAAAATAATAATATTAGTATTCATGTCATCGGACTAATCAGATACTGATAAGTCACAAAACAGCTATATAACAAGGCAACGTATTACCTTTCAGCAACATACATTACTCCGATAACTAGTTTTCAAACAGCATAGTAATACTGTATTTATATGCAGTGATTTTTCATAACAGATTGATGAAAGTTTCCAATAAGTTTCCAATATAAATTACTGAGAGTTTCAAAATAAGGCCTCGCAAAAATATCACTTGACTTTTAGAGAAACAGTATATTTAATAAATAGGCTTTCTCTGAAAAAAATTATACAAGTAAAGATCAAAAATGCAATAGAAATTTATATCAATGTTGTGTAAATCAAATACTTGTGAATTGCTATACAGTTTTAGAACAATCTACTCATTATGTGTACTATCCACTACAGTAAAAGGTTTACCCAGATTTAAAAACTAAAATTTCCTTAAACAGCACTAGTAGTACTGTCATCGTTGAGTTTTTCTGTACGGGCAAGCAACTTTACTCAGATGGCAGTACACCTGCCAAACAAACTCCCACCCTCAAGAAAAGATCGAGTCTCTCAGGGAGCTGGAACTGATGGGTGAAATCTAAATATTTAGACGTGAGCCACAATAGACCTAAGGTCGCGGTAGAGGGACTGAAATAGCCCACTCACAATAAAATCTAATATAATCTAATCTAAGGGCGGATGGAGTAGTGTCTGCTGTTTTGTGAGGAAAGTACTCATACTACTACAGAGGAAAAAAGCTGCCGAAGACTGCAGCAAGTTGGAAGCCAAGCCGGGCTAAATCCGAGTGGATGAACAAAAGAACAGGAAGAGCAACTGCCAAACTTCTAATCCTCAAATAATCGTAGAAGGGAGATGTAGGAAAACAAAAATAGATCAGAGGAAAAGACAACCCTTCACCATCAAGATGATAGTTCTGTGGTGTTATGAAAGGTTCATGAGGCCACTTGTTCCGATTAGTCATCAGCGTCGGCAGTAACGCTCCACTAAAAAAAAAATTACATTTAAGTAACCTTACAAATTACTCAAGATTTGAAAAGTAAAAATTATTTGTACAGGACCGTAGTACTCTCATATTTTATTATGGTGAATGGTGGTAAATTTCGAGGACACATAAAAAATTGCTTAAAAGGCTTTCAATAGGTGTTGTAAAAAAGTTATTGAAAAATAAATTACGACAAAAAATTTGGAAGGTGAAAATGGAAAACATAAACCTATACATCGGAACCATTTACATTCACAATGCACCAAAGTCATTCAGAGAACGCAAGACCATATTATCATAAGTTACAATCTGCAAATCAATAACAATATCATGAAATAATTACGTACTGATGAGAGACAAGATGTTATACAATAAAGGAGTATCATATATTTAAGTAACATAGCAAATTAATCAGATTTAACAACTACAATTTCTTTGGACAGCACAATAGAACTGTCATTGTACATATATTTTTGTGCATAAATGTCATGAAAGCACTTGCATATTGTCTTAAAACATATAATCGGTCAGGTCATATCTACCATTGTGCAGAATAGGTAACACTGTTGCTAGATATTCTGATTTTGCATCTTTACACAAAAAGTGTAATATGTATCTTAAAGACACATCGTCAAAATGTTACGCTTACAGGTCGCTAAATGAAATGTTTTGACAACTTGAAAGCTCAAAAAGCAGGAATCATAGTATTAAAAAACAAAACATTTTAGTGCCTTCCTTTTCTCAACAGGCAGATTTTATATTTTATTTTCCAAACTAGAGTAATATCAAAACAAACAATAAACAATCAAAAGTCGTTTTATTATAAAAAGACTTAAAAACATAGATATTTCAAATTGTAGAGCTAAATATATACAGGCTTTTTCTTTGGCTTTACAAATATACAGATTCGTTAAACAAAACGTTAATTCATTGTATAGTTCCCAAAGTGAAGTCACTGTTTAATTTACAAAGGTCACAAGTATTAGGTCTCTGCTAGGCCCGCCTGGAACAAATAAGCATAATATCGCATGTAGGTGAGACCACAGTCATAGCAAATGTGAACAGGTGCTGCCGTCACCTAAGTGATTTCAACGCCTAGGATACGCAGATGACCAACTGCTGATAAGTCAGTGGGTGGATTGTGAGCATAGATCAGAGATCTCCCAACAAGCAATAAATATAGTAGAGGAGAGGGGTGGTACCCAGTGAGACAGGGTACACAGTGAAACGAGGACTGTTGATCTTCAATTTCCCGACAAATTTTAGATTTGAGGTTGACAACATGGTAAGAGCATAGTTATATACAGCAAGGTCACACTGTGACATATTTTCCTACATTTAGGTTTAGTGTCAGCCTACTGCCAGCCTATAGTCTTTCAGTAGACTCGAGCGTTTAGAGAGAGCAAGTCAGAGGCGTATTCGGTTTATTTTATTTGATGAATTTGTTATTATAATGAGCTTTGCGACATACTCTTCAGCCAAAGAATGTTTAAACACATCTCAAAATTCTTCTCAGTTTTTCAGATTTCCTTTGGATATTGATTGGTAAGTTGTCCCATTCACATTTGAAATATTTTTAATAAAATCTCTGGCTTCATAATAGTCTCACATTTAAGATTGACATTCAAAACTTGGGTATTTATTGTTGGATTTGTAAAGTTTAGGCAAATAATGGTGCCTATGTGGCTATTAAAGTAATTTTTATTATAATTAATTAAGATCAGTAGAAAACCGTAATATTATGTTGATCTAAAATAGAAGATGTATTGTAAATACTGTAAATAGAAACCATCGAACAGGCAACTACAGTGTTAACGCAACATAAACATCTTTATACTGTTGTCTAATCATGGTTTGACATATTGTATTTTCAACATCTTTGAATTCCTATTTTAGTTAAAAGCTGATTGTTTTAAAAAATGTGTTTCACTTAATTATTTTTACATATTTTCAGAAAGCAATTAATCCCATCTCTTACATCAATTTGTGTTGTACTTCCTGATGGAAATAAGATCTGACTAAAAATTCAATAGAATTTTTCAAATGGTTCTGTGAAGGAAAGAACACATCGAGGGTTGAAATTTGTACCAGATGCTGTATTTATAATAGAGTATAATATCGGCAAGTGGCAAAACCATTTTACAGATAAGAAAAGTGTCTGAGTAAACATCAAAGTGCTGAAAGGGGGGTGACACTGCTGTAAATAACTATGTTGTGGCGAGAGTATTAGTCTTCAATTGTGAACAAAGTTGGAACAACATTTTTACGTTTGCAAAATTATATATTCGTAAACGCTATCCTAATTTGGAAAACATGCCATGGATTTACAATTAGATGGAACAGGTGCAATAACCGTCCAGAATCCAAATGTTGGTGATGGTTGAAAGGGAAACTGATTCCCAATTTGTATCAGTTCAGTAAAGAAAAAAATTCAGCAGAATAGCTGATGTATATTTGTGAAGATCAGAATCACCTTTTTAATTGTATATTATTCAAGATGTTAGCTTTGGTAACTTACACTGGATAAAAAACGATTTTTCTTAATACCTGATTTTTGTGTTTCCAATTGCCATAACAGTCCTAAGTCATTGACAGACCTTAAAATCCACAGCTTAACCATTTTTGTCTTCAAGTTTTGATTATTATCTCTTCATTAAGGTAAACTAACATCATCAACACATTGAATTTTCATTGTAGCATTCTTAAGTGCAACCTTAAATTAAAAAAAAAAAAAAATTTATTAATTTTAAAAAACCTTTATATATATATATATATATATATATATATATATATATATATATATATATATATATATATATATATATATATATATATATATATAAACACACACACACAGTGTACCCACTCATCTGGAAAACCGGGAAAGATAAGGGAATTTGTAGAAGAAAAAAGTGTCAGGGAAATCAGGGAAACATTGGAAAAAAAAATTAAAAATTGCCTTGAGTCAGGGAATTTTTGTCCCTGCCAGGGAAAAATTATTTGTTTCTATTTTATGATAAATAATTAAAACAATGTGTTTGCTTTCTGTGCAACTGTGATCACTTCATTGAATCATTTCTTTTTCCACAAAACCATATTTTTATTTATTTTGTGTTCCTTGCTTGCTTTGTATTTGAAATGGAGAAATGTGTTTCCTGCCATGAGGTGAACATGTATGTACCTACTGTATTCTGGAGTAATGTGTTACACATGTTGAGGTAAATTGTAAACGATCAAAAGTCAAGGCAACAGGTTTTGGCATGCAAGCCAGGGAAATCGATATGCTGTTTTTAGGGGAAACCCTGATATATATATATATATATATATATATATATATATATATATATATATATATATATATATATATATATATATATATATATATATATATAGTGTCTCAACTATACGAGGATAGAATTTGCTGCCTTCTGTATAAGAGATGGAGAAACAATTAAAGATATGTCATTCCTAGGCCAGCTCTGTACAAACTAAAATTAGTTACACTCATACAGCTGCCCTGAACGAGGTAAACACTACCTTATTCTGTATTGACATTTTATATTGAAAAAAATGTTTGATGTTTCACCAGGTGAGAAACTAAGTCAGAGTTGCATTGGTCGCTGTTTAAAGCTGAAAGCAGCAACCACTGCAACTCAGACACAGTTTCTCAAATTGCCTCATCCAAAGCAGTGTCTTCTTTATGACCATATACACCCAGTACTTCACCTGTCACATATATTTTTTAAATTGACCAAAGTAGAAAATGATGAGGCATATCAAAAATGTTTTTGACAAAATGAAATTAGACTTAAATGTAGAATTTGAAAATATGATAATATATAGGATGTTCTATTTGAAATAACAGAGCAAGACAGTGTTTACCTATTTTTGGGACTGCTGTCATGTTTATAATAAGCCAGAGAGCACAAGTTTTTCGCAGGTCTAATAAGATGGGGTACACCATCAACCACAACAGCATCTTTAAGAAAATAGATGAAGCATTGAAAACTTCCTCCACATTCCTCGGTGTATCTGGTCAAATAGGAGCCTTGAACCCCCTTCAAAAAATGGATTTCTGGAATTTCAAATATCAAACACGATGTTAACTGTCCTGATTAATTCGACGGTCACATTGCAATTTGTGAATTCTGGATGTCCATTTTGCTGAACGATTTCAAAGTCTGCGCTGCCATTTAAAATCCGTAACTTTATTTTTATAATTTACATAGCTAGCAAAGAACTTGCAAAGCTTAATTGTTCAGATGTTTGCTGAACATGCAATATAATGCAAAGATATAACCGCTGCATTGGAGCAAATTACATTCTCTGTCACACAGTTACGAGCTAATTTTAGCATATGACATACATCTAAAAACACATGAACTTTAACATCTGGATTGCACAGATTAATGAAGAATGTTACTGGATCATCTTAATTTATCTTCGTGCCTAAATTTGTAGAAGTAGCTCTATTCGATGATGTCCCATCACATGTTACTGAACGTATAGTAATGCCTGCCTTAAACAAGCCGTGCAGGCAGACATTGATCATCTGCAACTGGATAGCGGAATCCACTTTATTTACTAAGAAATAAGCTATTGGATATTTCAATTTATTTTTATAGCCAACTATCCTAAAAAACAAGGCTTCTGTTGCCATATCAAAAACATCTGCTACTAGCAGTGGCGGTTGGTGCATAAATGCTGCAAAGCTATAGAACTTCCAAAAAAAAAAAAAAAAACATTTACATTTCACACAAATTATTTAGACATTGTAAAATTATGTAAAATAGATTTGATCGATAATCCATTAATGGTAATATTGCGCGAACATAGCCTACTATGAGTTTATGGTTATACGTGAGAATAACCGCAGAGCGAGAGCGAACCACTCCACCAGTCGGAGACCCAGCAAAATCTCGCCGGGTTATCCTCATTTCTTGGCTGGATTGCTTAAAGACGGTTTGTGCACTGCTTGGGCCGCCCACACTCGTCGTCTCGCCTCCCACGGCCCCCGATAAAATCACGCTGAGATACATAGTATTTGGGCTGCATTATTTCCAAATCGGTGTACTTTGCCTGTTGTATGAGTAATTCGATTGCGGTTTGGCAGATTATTAGTTTGTCTTAATTCCCCAGCGCGTGTTTTCATAGTACATAAAAGACATGGATGTGGTTTATTAGTCAATAAACGAAGAGATTTTTCAAATACACGTATGAGGAAAAATTGAAACTAAAAGCGACAGGTCGGCCGTTACCAGACCTTATGATTGAAATGGTTGGTGTTAGTCGGGGCAAAACATAAAAAATCGAGACGCAATAAGTGCGTTTTGGTAGCGAATTTTCATTAAATCCTTCCAATTTCAATAACTCAATTTGCTATTAACCTAAGGTGTGTTGACTAGGAAACCAGCATTTTAAGTTTATTTTCGAAACATTTTTGTAAATTGTCGGACAATAAGTAATTTTGATAAAAAATGCTCCATTGTTTCTACTATATAGGTTATACCGGTAACCAGATTGATGCCTGCTTGCATTATTAGCCATTAAAACATTTTATGAAAATTTACTTCCATAATGCACTTGCTGTGCCCAGACTTTATAATGCACTTTAATTTTCAGTCCGCTTGTAATAAAATTTGCTAGTTAGTTAGCTCAACTCCGCCATGGCCGGTTCCAAGCCCGGCTGAGAAAGGAGGAGGGATGTAATACTGTAACCCTACCTAGTCACGTCTTAGAAGGGCAGGGAATGCTTGCCTTAATTGGCCGGCATTGCGAGGAGAGACCTCTATAAAAAACCCACATCGCAAGGTTGTTGGCTGGTTGGTGCCGAAGCGATGATGCTTTTGGCCGATATGGCCCGGCATTGGCAGTTTGGTAATTCTGCCTCTAACGTAATCCTCCCCAGGGAAACCGGGCGACCTCCCTGCGTATAAATGCCTCTCCATGGGATGCAGAGCTCTTCCATGGAGGTTAACCACAATTTTCCCCAGCTGCTCGTGGAATCAGAACATTGACATGACAGATAACACAGACCCAAACGAGATGAGTAATAATACTTTCGATCTCCAGGCAACTGGAAAACCCATGGAGGTAGATATGAGGGTTCTCCACTCTCTTACCGCCAAAGCGATGGTTGAGGGGCTCCAGCCGTGGGAGGGGGCTCGTCTCAAGCTGGTGAGAGGGCAGGACCTGCCCAAACCCCACGTCTGTGTGGAATATATCCTGGACGGGGTGGAGTCGTCATTGACGCCCTAAGATGTGCTCACCAGACTGAGACAAATGAATGATGGCCTGAACACTCGGGAGTGGACTGTACTACACTGAGAAGCGGCGGGACCATCAGGATAGACATGGACATTTTCGGTTGACGAAATTCCCAGGGGCACGCTGGAGGGAATTGGCTTCAGACCATTCTTTGGCTTCGGACGGTTGTTGTTCCGGCCGAGGGTAAGGGGGTCTGCGGCTGAGCATAAACCCACAGCCTCTACTACCACCATCGCCTGTCAGCCTACGGCGACTGGAGCGGGCCCTTTTGAAAGTGGAGCGGAATCAATCCCCCCGGCTATACTCTCGGGAAGTGGCACCACAGGATGAATTAAATCCACCAACAAAATGGGCCCCAATAGAGGAAGTGGCAGGATACATCTTTCTACTAAAACCTCTAGAGGGAAACAACAGGGGAAACGAAAATCCACCCCTCGAAAGACTACCAAAGGTAGACCCTCCTATAGGAAGCTTGGTAATCGAACTTCTGAAAAGGAGGATGGCTCTGCATCCTAAATCCTTTCCTACTCCAAAACCGATTCCCTTACCCTTCCCACTTTTAAATCACATTATTTCCATGACCACCACTATTAGGTGCATACAAGCAAATTTGCATCATGCTAAGGCTATGACATACCTCCTTAGCATGAAATTAAAAGAGGAGCAGATAGACATTGCTCTTCTCCAAGAGCCCTGGGCCGCCAATTCGGACCGAACTAAAGGGCTGGGTAACACTTCTGGCAAGATAGTAGAGGTGGGCTCTGGTACCAACCCCAGAGCCTGTATCTGGATCAGAAACAACTTGCAGTATTTTACACTTTCAGAATACTGCACCAAGGACATGGCAGCCATCCATCTCATGATCACCACCGGGGGGACCAGGCTGGATGTAGTGGCCTGTTCGGCCTATTTTCCCAGAGACAGAGATGCAGACCAACCACCTCCAGCAGAGGTGCGGAAATTGATCACCTACTGCAAGAGGAACAATTATCACCTTGTAATGGGGTGTGATGCAAACTCCCATCATCTGGTTTGGGGGAGCACGGACACTAACAGGTGAGGTGAGTCACTGTTTGAATACATATTAGGGGAGGAGCTGCTTGTCAACAACATAGGCTCGGAACCCACCTTTCTAACAGTTAACCGAAGAGAGGTTTTAGATCTCACGATCAGCTCAAGGCTGTTGAGCACAAAAATCTTCAAATGGAGGGTGTCGTCTGAACCCTCATGTTCAGACCATGCCCATATCCTAGTTAAGATTGAAGTAGGCCCTAGACCTATGGTGGGATATCGCCCGAGGGGGACGGATTGGAAGGGGTACAAGCAATCCCTCGCCGCCCGACTTGTGTCAGCTATGCCCACAGTGAGGGATCGTGAAGACATTAAGATTGCGGCTGAACAGGTAAGGGATGCTGTGGTCTTAGCATATCACGAAAACTGTCCACTAAAGACAAAAAAAGACAGTCGAGGATCTACTTGTTGGAACAATAACCTCGAAAAACTTCAAACAGAAGTAAGCTGTCTCTTCAATCGTGGTAAGACTACAGGCAACTGGGAACAATATAAATCCGCTCTAACACATTACAACAAAGAGATAAGAAACGCTAAGAGGGAGTCCTGGAGGAGGTTCTGCGGGGACATCTCTAATTTGCCCAGCAGCACCAGAATCCACAGAATTCTCTCACACGACCATGTTCAGGAACTGGGTTCGATAAAACGACCAGATGGTTCCTTTACTGAATCACGGAAAGAAACGTTAGAGCTCTTATCACACACACACACACTTCCCAGATTGTCTGATCCTGAGCAACGAAGATGTCCTGCCAGCCGTGGGTCGATTTAAACGCCCTCAAAGGGAAGACTGGCAGGTTGTTCGGAGAAGAGTTACAGCCTCGGCAGTGGAGTGTGCTGTGAAACATTTCCAGTATTTCAAGGTGCCAGGAGAGGATGGGGTGATTCCGGTCCTACTACAAAATGGACTGGAGATTCTCCTCCCTTTCCTAATCAAGCTGTATAGAGCCAGTCTGGCTTGGAACTATATTCCAACCAGATGGACAGTGATTAGGGGGTTTACATTCCCACACTGGGTCGTAAGGACCTCCTACCCACATCACTAAGACATCATTCCTCCTGAAGTGATTGGAAAAAATACTGGACGGATACATTAGGGGGGACATCTTAGTCAACAACCCCCTTAATACCCACCAGTATGCCTACCAAACTGGCAAATCTACTGAGTTAGCACTCAATAACCTCGTTGAGAAAATCACACACTCCCTGGATAACGGGGAGGTGGCTACATTTCTCGACATTGAAGGAGCATTTAATAATTCATTACCTATCTCCCTCTACGAAGCCACTATCGCTAAAGCGGTGGAACCTACCATTTGTGGCTGGATCAGAAGCATGCTTCACAATCAGACCGTTATTACCTCGTTGCAGGGGGGGGGGGGGTCGGCTTCAGGGCTGCCCTCAGGGGGGACTTTTATCCCCCCTTCTGTGGTCCCTCTTTGTGGACAATTTGCTGGCTATCCTGGGGCTGTGGGAGGTTGAGCTCCAGGCATATGCTGATGACCTTGTCATAATGGTTAGAGGCAAATCTGAGGAGAAACTAGCAAGTACTCTTTTTTAAAAGACACTAAATGTAGTGAAGGACTGGTGTCGGAGGGAACAGATGTCTGTGAACCCCCGCAAAAGGATCATTGTTCCATTTACCAGAAGAAGAAGAAGGTTCGATATATTAAAACCACCTATTCTTATGGGGGAAACGACTTCATTTACGGAACAAGCAAAATATCTGGGGGTTAAGAAGCTCAGCTGGGACGTACAGTTAGAGAATGTAATCCGCAGGGCTAAACTGTCCCTGTGGACATGTGTTGAATCTGTGGAAAAAACTGGGGTACAAACCCCCAACAGCTGTACTCGCTCTATGTAGTGGTTATCAGACCAATGATAACATATGGAGCCATAGTTTGGTGGCCCAAGGTTGTATCGTGAGGGCCAAACTGGCTCATCTACAGAGACAAGCTTGTCTGATGATAACGGGAGCGATAAGCACCGCACCATCAGCCGCTCTAGAGGTCCTCCTTAATATTCCACCTCTTCACATTTGGCTGGAGAGGGTGGCGAGGTGAACAACGTAAAGATTAAAACAAACGGCCGACAGCATGCCGAAGGAAATCAGTCTGGGAGGGTCCGGACTCCTCGATGACACTGAGGGTCATGGGATTCTGGGAATGGTCTCAGGCTTGATACCTACAAAGATCAGTAGAGATGTCTTTCAAGACGGTCCTCCCGGAATGAGAGAACTGGGAACTAAATCAAACTACCCTATTGAAGGCTGATCTCTGATGGTATGCTAACCAATAGGTGAGTAGGAGCCAACGCTTATGGGGGCAACACCGATGCTAGACTATCAACTAGCCTTGGCAAGTATGCAACCATACACCAGGCAGACATGTATGCCATCGAGATGTGTGCAACGGAAAGTATAGAAAACCAGTGCACACACAAATCGATAAAGATATATACAGATAGCCAGACTGCAATAAAGGCTCTTGGTTCCTACCGTTGCAATTCAATAACGGTATGGAGTTGTAAATCTGCCCTTAACAAACTGGGCAACTGTAATGAGGTGTCACTGGTCTGGATACTGGGTCACTCGGACCATGATGGCAATGTTGCAGCCGACGCGCTTGCCAGGAGTGGGGCCCAGAGGGACTTCATTGGACCAGAACCGGTGCTGGGGATAACATCATGCACAGCAAAACGCGCCTTAAGACCTGGACAGAAAGAATGACAATCCAGCACTGGCAAAATCTGCCAGGATTAGCTCACTCTAAGGCCTTCATAAATGGCCTGTCTGCATCAAGGGTTAAAAACTTCTAGAGCTAAACAGACAACAAATGAGTACTCTAGTCGGCCTGTATACAGGACACTGCCGCTTGGGTCACCACATGCACCGAATTGGAGTCGGTCAGTAAACCGAGTGCCGGTTGTGTATGGAGAGTGACGAAACAGCAGAGCACAAACTGTGTTCCTGTCCGGCAGCGGACAGGACTAGGCACCTGCTCTTTGGCAAGACAAATCCTGCTCCGGAAGATCTGGATCAACTTTCGCCCACAAAGATTATCGACCTCTGCAGGAGGCTGGCTTTGTTGGGCGAAATATAGACCATTAGGCGTGAGCCACAATAGACCGTATGGTCGCGGTGGAGGGACCGGCATGGCCCACTCACAATCAAACCTAACCTTACCTAGCTCAACATTCCCAGGCAATCTTGCTATAAGGAAATTATATATCTAATGTATGTTTTTGCAAATACACAATCTTTCTAACATAACATAGGAGTATAATTTATTCTTAGTAAGAAAAGCTTAAAACACAACTCAGTATTGAAGTTGGTAACTGCAAGTGCTTCAAGCCCTTGACAGAACGTATTTAAGTTAACTCACAGCAAATGTTTCCTTTTAATTTGAATTATTATACTAAAACTACCATAACATCACTTGGTAGGTCTGACAACATCACACTGGCTCAGGATAATGCAATGGCATACATATTCTTGTATATTTTGGTTCGGATTTGTTAGAAACATGCATTGGTTAAGCATTGTATGGTTTAAATGTAGAAATAGCATCATATACACCTTTTTTATTTATTATATTTTTGGATGTATATATGCGACTAGACTTAAATAAGTCATTAATTTTTAAATATATGCAACATGTGTGTTATTTTCATTATTTAAAGGTTCCTGCAGAATCTTGCAGGACACCCACGGTTTTAACCACGAGCCGCCACTTGCTACTAGGCCTCCATAATTCACATAGCCAACATACCCTACAGTTGAATTACCCCATATCACCTGCACATATTGTCATTAAACCAAAAATCATCACACAATTTTGCAATTCAGGATTGTGCTTCACTTCATGTTTCAGAAATTCCAGCACATCACCCAACAAACCTGGCTAACAATTTAATTTTGACAGCCATCGATCATTGGGCAAAACAAAATGCTATTTGTATGCCTTAGGCGAGTAAAAATACAAAGTGCTGGCGAACTGCTTCATAATTTAGGTAATTTCCTTTTAATTGGAGGAAAATTTTCATTGTTATAGATGTGAACGGGGAACTCCAGAGAAAAAACTAACAAAAGCAGTTTTATACAGATTGCCTATTTTATTTAATTTAATTGTGTCACCTACCATTGAAATACTGGTCGAGTGTTGGCATCAAATTATCCATACTATTTATTTTTCTGCAGTTCATTGGTTAAGCCTTGCAGGCTATCAATTTTCTTTGACCTCCGGGCAACTTTGTGCTTCAAATTTTATATTTTTCGTTTCATCTCAAAGTTATTGAAGACTGTCTCGGCTGGTTTGTGTCCCTACTCCGGTAATGTACTGGCATGTGCACTTTCTATGGGTTGAACACCTGAATTTTTCAAAACCTGAAGCAATAACACCGACATTTTAAATTACCTAAATACGAGTGTGAATGAATATATGTTATCTACCTTACCTACCCCACTAGAAGAACTGTTCAAAGGAATTCGTTCCACAATTCTTCGTTCATGTAAAACACGTAAATGCTTTGGAAAATCAAATATACTGGGGACTGCATCTGACTTCAACAATTTCATAGATGACCCCGGTTTAGTAACATAATCTGATACCAAAAAATGTTTGCTGCAAAGTCGGCAATTTTTGGACTGATGCCAGTTTTTCCGTCTTATAGCATTCAGCCACAATTCCATAATTTTTGGTGTAAATGGGAATCTACACCACCAGTTTACAAAAGTCGTATAATGGTTCCACTCATTCGCAAAACAGCAAGTGTTTAACCTATGTATGTATCAACAACTCACCTATGGAAATTAATATTTCTGCTTTTAATGTGCTCAGCATTACAACCAAAGGCAACACAACTTACAACCATTATTTCCGCTTATTATTTACAAGATATTTCATGTGTTTTTTCACAACTAACTCTATTGTATATACCTATTATAGTCACCTGGCAGCATCCATCTCCGTTAATCCATTATCCATATATCCATCCACAAAACAAAGACCCATACCACCTTCCCTTTCCCTTAACCCATAACCCAATGCCGATTCCTAATAACGTAGCGTAGCAGACTAATATTTCTTGTGCTTCTTCTTCTTTTTCTTTTTTATTCGTTTTCTTCTTTGTTGCAAACACCGAGGTTCGGATGTTTAAGGTTTCAAACAGATGTAGATAGTAAGGATCATAAAACGGAGGTAAGTGATTATATATTTATATTGTTATAATTTAAAAAGGCAATTAGTATTTTAATAGTTTCCAAATTAAGGTGACAAAGTATTATTTTAATATTAAATGGTGCTGTAATGCCGGTATTCTGTATTTCTTTATAAAGATCTATGTCTGGAACTTTGTTTATTGGTCATTCTAAGAATATATGATCAAGATCTTCCACTTGACTACATTCACATAAGGGTGTTTCGGCTATATTTATTTTATATATATTAACTTCATCCTGCAATGTCCTGTTCGCATTCTTATTATTGTAGTAACGTGTCTTCTGTTTATCTAAGGAAATGAACTATAGCAAGGTTTTTTAGGATACTTAACTTGAATGTCTATACCATTTTGTATGTGTGTTTTTTCCCAATGCTCGCTAAATTCTTTTTGTGTCACTTGTCTGTATTCAGGTAACAGGTCTAGAGGACTAAATTCTATCGATATTAGAATATGGGCAAGTAAATGGGTTTTGACGTTTCTTGTGAAACCCCGGGCTTATCTTTTTATATACTACATCGCCGCCTTTGAAAGGTTGATTTATTGTTTCTGTTGAGCATCATTTCTTTGTAAATTTCAATTTTATCTCTAACTACATAAAATTTTTGTATCTTTCATTAAAGTCTTGAGTCACAATTACTTCCGTATCGTAATTAAAAACTTCCGGAATAAATCAAAAAATCAATCCGAATGGGGGTTTGAGCATTTAAAAGTGAATTGTAGAATTATATGCTAGAATGCGGTATGGAATAACATCGTTACGTTTTGATTGAGGAAACTTGATTTTAAAAAGTCTGTAGTGTTCGATTAGGGTGCTGTGGAACCTTTCCATAGGGCCGTTCGAGTTATATGTTGTTATGTGGTGTGGTTGTATGTAGCTGCATTTGCTATGATTTAAGTAGTTCTATTACAGTTTCGTTCGTAAATTCAGTCCCAGCGTCTGTGATTACCACCCTGGGGTTGCCGTATTGCGAAAAGTACGTTATTAGTGTCTTGGATATTTCAATTGCATTCTTGCTTGTTATGGAATAGGGCTGTCGAAATTTGTTAAATGGGTCTATAATGGTTAAAAATTGGGTGGACTCTATTTGAAAAGTATCAACGTGAATTAGTTCTAAAGTGGGTGATGGCGATGGGGTATGTTCTAAAGCAATTTTGATAGGGTGTCTACTGTATTTTGCGCTTTTACAAAGTTTGCAGTTTGTGTGAATTCGTCAATTCTTGCTTTAAGGTTTGGGTAATAGTATTTATTAGTTTTATTTCTAAATAAATTTCATCTGTACCTCTGTGATTCATGGTCCCTTCATGGTATTGTTTTATAATTTTTATGAGTTCTTCTTCATTACGAATTTCATCTAAAACTTTATCACACCTAAAGAATAATGACGATTGTCCATTATTGAATTTTTGATTAATAGCTGAACTGACCGTCTCATAATCTATTTCTCTAACAAAAAGACAGTAGTACTTCCGTGGTGGGAGGCAGTATTGCTCGATAAATTCAGTTATTTGTTCTGGGTTTTCTAGTTTTAATTTTGCGTATATCATAATTCTTCTGCCTTTCCGCAAGGAAGAGATTTCGGGTTCTAGGCTATCTTGAAAAAATATTTGGTTAGTTTTGTTATTAATGATATCTTCCTCTAATGTGGGAATGCTTGGTGGTGAATGTGAATCGTGATTGGAATTTATAGGTTTGTCATCGTGAGTTTCGTTATCGTCTTTGTCGATAGTTTCATTATTAGTGAATTTTCTTAAAAAAAATTCACTAATGAGGAGATCCCGACTTTTGAATTTTGAAAAAATTTCTTCAAATGAGCGCTAATTAGGCCCCCCAGAACACATATCCGGGGTCGGTTTAAATTTTTATATGTTTATATATATATATATATATATATATATATATATATATATATATATATATATATATATATATATATATATTTATATATATATATATATATATATATATATATATATTTATATATATATATATATATATATATATATATATATATATATATATATATATATGTATCACACCGATAACTCAAAAAATAATGGGCCGATTTTGATTAAATTTGGTGAATAAATTCCTTTTGCAAATGGCTTGGATAGGTTCGTTAGCCAGGAAAATCGGTCTAGGTTTTCCCGGAAAATTTTGTGTTTTCTTTCGAAAAAAAATTATATCTCCGGAATTAACAAAGTAAGGGCAACCAAATTTCATATGCGGATTTATTTCATTATAGGCAAGTTACCTACCAAAATTTAGCTCCGTAGGTTAAAGAATAAAAAAGTTACAGGCATTCAAAGAAAAATAAATTTGGATTTTCCTCAAAACGTTAAAATTGCGATTTTAAACGTCAATTGGTGAGTACATTCCTTTCGCAAGTCGCTTGGATAATTTTGTTAGCCAGGAAAATCCGCCGAGGTTTTCCCGGAAAAATTTGTGTTTTCTTTCGCAAAATATTTATATCTCCAAAATTAACAAAGTAAGGGCAACCAAATTTGGTAAGCTGATTTATATCGTTATAGGTGTGCCACCTATCAAAATTTAGCTCTGTAGGTCAAAAGACAAAAAAGTTATGGGCATTTAAAGAAAAATAAATTGGGGGTTTCCTCAAAACGTCAAAGTGACAATTGAAAACGTCAAAATTCGCAACATTTAGGCAAATAACTTGAATCTAATACGATCCATGGAAAGAAAATGTCTCAAGAAGAATGTTTTACATACACCGAACTCTTAGTTTCAACCGTCATTTTCCTTCATTTTACTAAAATATTTCCAGAAAATTCATTTCTAATAGACCCTTTCTCTGATGCTTGGCAGTAGCCTTAGCTATAGAGTTTAATGTTTAATGGTATATAATTTTTGTCGAATTTTCGTAAAAAATCAATAAAGCTCAATATATTCGTTATTATACAAGATATAAAAAAATATTGTATACATTAATTATACGGTGTTTTGAGCTACATCTTAAAAAATTATTGCGACAATCACAGGCTGGCCCATAAGTCGTTGGTGATACAAATAATTTTTTTTTTGTCGAAAACGCCTTATTTTTTTGCATTTTCCATCGAAATATAATGCATGTTTGTAAGTTAAGAAATTCTGGAGGCAGCAAGTGCGTTGTGGTTGCGAATTTTGATTAAATGCTTCATATTTGAAAAGCTTAATTTGCTATTAACCTATAAGGCTGACCAGGAAACGGATTTTTTCAGTAACACTTTTGGTTTACCTTTGGAAATTTCTGTACGTTTTCAAACAATAAAGTTATTTTGATGAAACATGGCACATTGTTTTAGTGAATTTTCTTAGAAAAAATTCACTAATGAGGAGATCTCGACTTTTGAATTTTGAAAAAATTTCTTCAAATGAGCGCGATCTAGGACCCCTAGAACCCATATCCGGGGTCAGTTTCAGTTTTTATATGTTTATATATATATATATATATATATATATATATATATATATATATATATATATATATATATATATATATATATATATATATATATATATATATATATATATATATATATATATATATATATATTCAGTTTCAGTTTTTATATGTTTATATATATATATATATATATATATATATATATATATATATATATATATATATATATATATATATATATATATATATTTGTGTGTCACACCGATAACTCAAAAAATAATGGGCCGATTTTGATAAAATTTGGCATGTACTTTTCTTTTGTAAATAGCTTGGATAAGTTCGTTAGTCAGGAAAATCGGACGAGGTTTTCCGGGAAAATTTTGAGTTTTCATTCGAAAAAAATTCTTATCTCAAAAAGTAATTACCCGATTTTAATAAAATTTGGCATGTACCTTTCTTTTGTAAATAGCTTTGACAAGTTTGTTAGTCAGGAAAATCGGACGAGGTTTTCCGGGAAAATTTTGAGTTTTCATTCGAAAAATAATTTTATCTCAAAGAATAATAGGCCGATTTTGATAAAATTTGGCACGTACCTTCCTTTTGTAAAAGGCTTTGACAAGTTTGTTAATCAAAAAAATCGGACGAGGTTTTCCGGGAAAATTTTTAGTTTTCATTTGAAAAAAAATTTTATCTTAAAAAATAAAAAATCTATGATAACCAAATTTGGTAGGTAAGTTTACGATATAAAAAGCAAACTATACACCAAAATTTAGATTTCTATGTTACAAGGAAAAAAAGTTATAAAATATTTTGTGCCAGAACATTTCTATGAAAATTCACTACCATAACGCACTTGCTGCGTCCAGGCTTTTTTACTATATATGTTATACTGGTAATCAAATTTGATGCCTGCTTTTTCTATATAGGTTACACTGGTAACCAAAATTGATGTCTGCTTTCTTAAAAAGAAAACACACATATTTGCAATAAAAACATTTTTATGAAAATTCACTACCATAACGCACTTGCTGCGTCCCGAGATTTTTGTTTCCTCTCGATGAGACCACTCGCTTTCATCTACGTTTTTAGTGAATTTTCTTTAAAAAAATTCACTAATGAGGAGATCCCGACTTTTGAATTTTGAAAAAATTTCTTCAAATTACCGCTAATTAGGCCCCTCAGAACACATATCTGGGGTCAGTTAAAATTTTTATATGTATATATATATATATATATATATATATATATATATATATATATATATATATATATATATATATATATATATATATATATATATATATATATATATATGTGTGTGTATCACACCGATAACTCAAAAAATAATGGGCCGATTTTAATTAAATTTGGTGAATACCTTCCTTTTGCAAATGGCTTGGATAAGTTCGTTGGCCAGGAAAATCGGCCCAGGTTATCCCGGAAAATTTTGTGTTTTATTTCAAAAAAAAATTATATCTCCGGAATTAACAAAGTCAGGGCAACCAAATTTGGTACACGGGTTTACATACTTATAGGTAAGTTATCTACCAAAAGGTCTATTGGTCAAAAGACAAAAAAGGTATAGGCATTTAAAGAAAAATAAATTGGGGTTTTCCTCAAAACGTCAAAGTTGCGATTTAAAATGTCAAAATTGGGAACATTTAGGCAAATAACACACATATTTGCTATTAAAAAATATTTGTATGAAAATTCACTACCATAACGCACTTGCTGCGTCCCGAACTTTTTGCAATCGATTGATTATCTGTTACCAATGAGTGAATTTCAATTCGAGATAAAGCGTCCGCATTATTATTTACACCCTTCTTATATTCAATATCGTATTCATATTCCTCCAATTTCAATCGCCACCTAACTAATTTTTAGTTTGGCTCTTTGAGAAAAAAAGCCATTTTAATGGTTTATGGTCGGTCGCAATGGTAAATTTTGTTCAATATATATGTATATAAGGCTTAAAGTAGTTTACTGTCCATACAATGGCTAGTAACTCTTTCTCAATCGTGCGGTATGGAGACTGTTTCCTTAAGGGTCCTACTAGTGTATGCAACGGTTCGAACTCTTTTTGGTGACCCTTGATTCAAGATGGCATGTAAGGCTTTGAGAAATCGGGAGGTTACAGTATCGGACTATTCATTAAAAGTTGTTTGCATATTTCGAAGGATTCCTTATATTCGTCATTATGGTTAATGGTAGCGCCTCTTTTTAGACATTTTGTCAGTGGTTTAGTTACCTTTGCGAAGTCTTTGATAAACTTTCTGTAGTATTCAATTAGTCCCAAAAATGCTTTGATATCTTTTGTGGTTTTCGGTATTGGGTATTCCTTAATGGCTTCGAGTTTACGAGGATTTGGCTTAATATATTCTGGCGTCACTAGATGGCCCAGGAATTCAGCTTCCTTTTTTCAGAAATTCGTTCTTGTTGAGTTGAATTTTCAACTGCCATCTTCTGAACCTATCAAATACTTGTGATAGTTTCTCTAAGTGTTCTTGGAGAGAGGTGGAGAATATAATGAGATGATCCATATAGACTAGGCAGATTTTACATATAAGACCATAAAGGACATTGTTCGTTAGTCTTTGAAAGGTCACCGGAGCGTTATTTAAGCCGAATAGCATGCGCAAATACTCGTGATGTCCAGAGTCAGTAAAGAAGGCAGTTTTCTCTACGTCATCCGGGTAAATTTTGATCTGATGAAAGCAAGTAATTAGATCTATAGTGAAGAAATACTGAGCTCTGCCAATCTTATCTAATATTTCCTCGATCTTTGGTATTGGGTCTCTATCCGGGATATTCTTTTCATTGGGTTTTCTATAGTCGACAATGATTCGCCACTTTTTCTTTTCACTGGCATCTTCTTTTTTTGGCACCACCCAGATAGGAGAGCACAAAGGTAAATGACAGTGCCTAATAATATTTTGGCTTAACATTTTATCTACTTACTTTTCCACTTCTTCCTTGTGTACTTCAGGGTATCTGTATAGTTTTGAATAAACAGGAATGTGGTCTTTTGTACGAATCCTGTGTTGGACAAAATGTGTTGATGTTGGGGGCTCGTTTTCCTTCGCGAATATGTCAGAGTACTTTTGACATAGTCTGGTGAGCTCTTCGCGTTCTTCGGTATTGAGGTGTGATGTCCGTAACTGGGACATCCAGTCGTTATCGTGATTATTATAACGATCAATACCTTGACTGCTATCAGAGTCGTAATTATTTATTTCTTTGGCATTCAATGGCTTATTAAATCTAACGTTAATTATATTATTGCTAAAGTTTCCAATATTTACAAAAGCCTATCCCCTTGAGAACTGTACTAAACAATCTGAAATTGTAGGGTTATTTACAGATACCTCGTCTATAAATCCGATTCATTGGGGCTTTTCTACGGGTAAAATAATTTTTGTTTTAGTATATGGTTCTAATGTGTATTCGTAAGGGAAACATATATCCATGGTCTTATTACTCAGATATAACTTTTTATTATTAAAATCTATCTTAGCTCAATTCCAAATTAAAAAATCTGCACGTACTAATATTACATATTTTTCTTTAAATCAAATAAGCAAAATTCTTGAGGTTCATCTGCAAGTGATTTCAATAAAATATTTGCTCTATATTTGTGGGTTGAGTTTTAATGCGCAGTTTTTATTTCAAACGGTTTTCTTAATACTTTATCTGAATATTTCAAATTAGCTATGTCTGTGTTTAAAATACTTGTACTACTACCGGAATCAATAAGAATAACCATCTAATTCTGGTAATTTTATATATGGCAGCTGGCATAAGTTTCAGTTATATAATTCTAGTACGTGCTTTCGTTTGTGAGGCCCCTTTCTTGAAATTTTTCATGCTCATAATTTTCATGTTCATGATTTTCGAGCAGGCTCTGTTCATTGTCTACGTGATTTGGTTCAGCATCATGATTAAAGAGCTCTATTACACTCTCTATTACTACTATTACACCGGGTCTATTTCTATGAAATGGGAATGCGTTACGTGGTTGGTTTAAAGATTGTCTTGTATTTCTGGTCAGTCCGCTAGAAGTGTCCATTGGTTCTGCGAAGCGTTTGTTTTGTAACGTACTTTGTCGTGTGTTTCTTGTCAGACCACTAGCGGTATCCGTTGTTGTTGGAATCTAGGGCGTGGCGCTCTCGGAATATTAGATTGATAAGGAAACTGGGGCGTAACATATCTAGAAGTCGAGGGGTTGTTTCAATTGCTGTTTGATTGGAATGGCCTTTGAAATTGCATAGTATTCATTGGTAGAATTGGCGGCCTAAATGTTTGCGATCTATGATTGTTTTGTAAATTGGGTTGCGTTATTTGGTTGTTTTGTTTTTGAAACATTTTATCAAGGTAATTGTAATTTTCTTCGTCGATAACAAATTTAAGAGCTGCTTCGATTGATTAAGGTGACCTATATCGGACCACCATGCCTAAGGGGTTGCGTAAACCACCTAAAAATGATTCAAGTGTATGCTGTGAATAAATGACAGCTTTTAAAGCTCTTATTTGATCATTTGCTTCGCTACGACCAAAATCTGAAATCAAAAGCTGTTCTATCTGCCTACGCCGGTTACTCAAAGTAAGAGCATCTTCATTATGCTTTTGTTTATATGTTAGGAGTTCACTTAAAAGGCTAGTTTCATCACGCCCGTCTGTAAAATTTTATACAATTACTGTTCTTAATTCAGGCCACGGGTTAATAACCTTGGTACTAATTATTAGCCTAGCTTGGCCAATTAATTTTGACTAAATAATATTAAGTAGAATATAAATTAAATATAAAGCAGGATCCTTTATTGTTTAAAACTGAGCCATAATCATATCACATGCTTTAAGAAAACCGCTAACGTGTGCGGGCTCACGATCGAACTCGGGAATCACACGTAAATAAAAATCACTAGAATTTGCCATTTAGATTTAAATTATTTGGACGAATATAATTTCCTCTGATTCTATCTATATTTTGATTAATATTAGAGTTTACTTTATTATCATTAACATTAGTTTATGAACTAGGCCGTTCAAATTAATTTTCGAATTGTTCAATTAGGCGTTCTATGTCAGCCATACAAAACATTTATATAAAGGAGAATGTAAAGGATGAGCAACTTACAAGAGGAATTCTTCTGTTAAGTGTTGACACACCAGAAACCAATAGTCTCTTGACTTCCCAGCTGTATCCTACCGACTGCGCCAATTAACAACTATTGCACATCACTTTAATTTTTAAAAATATTTATTTCACCACTTAAATAAACATAGTAACAGCTACAAAACTTATAATAGAATGAATGTTATAATTAAAATTACACCTTATTTATATTAAACTAAGCCTGGGAAGGTGATGACGGTTGCCGTTCTCATTAAGATATTCAGGCTTGCGACGTGCTGGTCTGGCTGTATCCACGTTTTTTGCTAAGTGGTCAGATTGCAATCTGCAAGGAACGTGTTTATCTGCATGTTGACTATTAAGTAATTTGATATGTTAGCCGTGTTGATGTAACGGACAGTCGTGAGAAGCGATGGTGGGAATTATGATACTTGTTATCTCGAGACAGTAATAACTTGGTTGCACCGATCATACGCATTGTGTACTGAAATGTTGCTTCGCGTCCTGCCATGCCTTATGAAATAAAAAAGAAATATAAATATAACCTATACTTCTTGTTCGGTTACTCTTTTAAATGAGTTCCATCATAAAGGGTGCATGAGTGTATTTACTGAGAATGAAAATAAGGAAAAATGGTCAGCAGCTTCTTTACAACATACTGGATGTGCATATCCTATCTAACATGTTTGTCGATTACGACACCCAGATACTTTACCTCCGTTGAGGACTTTAGCACATGCCGCTTTCCCTGTACAACAGGCCGATCTCCAAAAAAGATGAATGTGCAGTGGCGGAGCCTCTATCAGCCTGATAGAAAACTGCAGTGTCGTCTGCAAAACTCCCTTATTTTAAAGGTCGAATAGGCCATTGATCTAGATGGTAAGTAATATTGGTCCGAGAATAGTCCCCTGTGGCACCCCATATTCGACGGATTTATAGCAACTACTCACCCCATTACCTTTAACTGATTGCGTTGGACCTGCCAAGTAGCTCTCAACAAGCTTTAGATCATTGCTTCTGAAACACATATCCTACAGTACCTCCAAAAGCAGGGCATGCACAAGAAGCCAAAGGTTGCAGTGCTATCGGGCGGCAAGGATGCGGACGAACCCTGGGGGAAAGAAAAAACCTCCAAAAGCAATGGATGACTCACTGAATCAAAAGCTTTTTCTAGGTCCACAAATACATACAGACTTCGCTTGTTTGCATCCAAAGCCCAATACATATTTTGTGTCAATTTTAGAATGGCGTCCTCTGTCGACTTACCCTCTTGAAAGCGATACTGATTATCAGAGATTAAACTGAACCTTTTCAAGAAAGACACAATCCTTGTTTTTAACACCTGCTCGAATACTTTAGCATGGAATGTTGGAGATCAATGAAATGGGCCGATAGTTTATTGCTTCCTGTTTGTCTCCACTCTATTCTTACATATTGGGACAACCACGGCCTTTTTAAATGTTGAGGGACAGTATCCAGTAAGAAAAATCCTACTTATAATTCATGTCAATGGCAGGGCCATTGTCTCAGATATGCCCTTCATTAGTCTGTGAATATATTGTCATAACCAGAAGATTTTGTGGGGTTTAATTGTTTAATGACCCGCCTCACTTCGAATTCGCTTGTTTGGTATCAATACGAACTAATTTGCTAATATTTTGCGAGATCTCTATAGCTTTTATCGGATATAATCTTACTTGCCAAGTTTTTACCCATTTGTGAATATAGTGTATTAAAATGATCAGCCACTCCACCCCGTCCTGTACTGTAATGTTGTTACGATCCTTTACAGTAACGGCCACCCTATCATTTCGTATGTTTCCTGTTAACTCATTAAGAACATTCCACAAAAGATTAGGTTTTCCTGCATTGCCCTCAAACTACGACTGATAGTATTGTGACTTAGCCTATTTTATCAACGAGGACCATCGGTTTTTATATTCCTTATATTCCTGTTCTAGTTCTATATTGTCTTGGTCTTTTGACGTATTAAGGTACAACATGTTCTTCTTGTTGACTGACGCTATCAGCGCATTGGTAATCCATTTGGTTCTCTAAATATTTTTTCTTCGGACCTTTGTATATTCATTATTCATCACCAACAGATACCTAAGCAATCCCACAAAATGCTCTGCTTCAACTTCCAGGTTCAGGGACGCGATGCAAGACCTGGTTACACTCTTCATATCGCATAACAGTCAAAATGTGGGGTAATTTGGAGAAAATTAACATTTTTTATTAGAAAACTTTCAATTTCATTAAATATCTGGTATTATGTCTGATTTTAAATTAGGGGTTGAATGTGTGGGGGTGGAATATCGATGACAGAAATTTGGATTTTTTTTGCTAAAACGTCGTAAAAAGTTTCAAAACATATAGAAAATTAGATTTTGGAATAAAAATTGTTTGTTTGTCGGTCGGTCGGTCTGTCGGCCTGTACGTCTATCTGTTAGTAGGCGCAATAACTTTCGAACGAACTGAGATATCATCCTAAAATTTCGTATCCAGTTAGCACCCGAGAAGGGAACGCTTCGAATTGTTTGTGGGTAAGATCGGTTCAGGCGGTAGGGGATGAATGAGGGGTGATTTGGTGATAATTTGTCATCTTTTCGTTAAAACTCGTGTGATATAACGTTTCAGAAGTTTAAGGGCACAGGAATAGGAATATTATCTTTGTGGTCAAGTCATGGACCCTAAATTCATTTCATGTGAATGTCTTTCTAAGGAGAGTAGATTATCACAGCTAGGTGGAAGTGATGATTCAATTTGCAGCACTATTAGATACCCTTCCGGTTTTCTTTAACTATGTGGTGATGATTATCTCAAATATGCAGGGCCATGCATGACTTTTAGCGAATTTTCATTAAGAAAAATTCGCTAATAGAGAGGTCACGATGAAAAGCTTTTGCAAGAACTTCTTCAGATGAGCGCGAATTTGGGTCGCTAGAGCCCAAAACCAAGGTCCGTTAAATTATATATATATATATATATATATATATATATATATATATATATATATATATATATATATATATATATATATATATATATATCCGCGCAATAACTCAAAAAATACTCAACTGATTTGAACAAAACTATGCACATATCTTCATTGTATGAAGACCGCGGACGAGTTCGTATATCAGCTAAACGGACATTTTTTCCCCCAAAAATATACACAAATATTTTTGAAAACGCTATATTTTTGTAAGTATCAAAGTTACTGGAATGAGACTTTACATGTGGCTAGAAATAGTGCAAATAAAAATATGTTTATTGGTTAATTTGGTACACAATATTTAGAGTTTTTTCCAAATTAAAATTAAAATCCCAAAGACATGCGTTGAAACGACTTAATGATTAAGGTCCAATGCCTTACAGACAGAGTAGTTAACTGTCACGCGTAGATTGATTCATACAACAGGTATGAACCATACATCAACGGTAACCAAACTAAATATATACCAGGCATAAAACATACTACCAGAACCAACAATTGTGAAATCTCAGCCACAATTATGGAAAATGACAAACGACATGATATTAAAAATTGGACAGGTGATTGTTATTTAACTGGGGGATTCAATCAATTATTAAAATACGTTATTTTGTAGCTTTATGAGCGGCCCCAAATACAGTTTTAGCTCAGCATAGATATATTATGCTGACGCATAATATAGTAGAAATGTAAACAAAATCAAGCCCAGTCTCTATAAAAATTATTCTAAAATAGTTTCTTTTATCTTTAAACTTAAACATAAGACGTCATATAAGACCGAAACAGTCGTGCGATGTATTTCAATGGTAATTCTAATTATGTAATTAATTGTTACGTATACTTTGAATATAATATCCCGGGCATGAAGCCGATCTGGAGTATCACGTAAACAAAACGTTACCTAACGTGTGCTTACATGGCACACAGACAGTTTCGTTGTCTTCTAAGCAGAATGTTGCGCGATCAAATTCAGCTCGATAAAGGTATGTTTTTTATGTTTTATTTTGACATTTGAAGAAACAATATTGCACAGATTTCATAAGTTTTGAACAAGATCTTACTTTTGTTTAAAACGCCTGAATGAGTCTGAAATCATAATTTTGTTATTGTTGATATTGAAAAAACCAGTTTGATTCGGTTGACTAAAACGAAATCATACTGCCGATTAATAAGGAAAATTAACTGCTACGTTTATAATTTGGTAGATACTTTACTTTTTTAAACATGAATTACATTTCGTTCTGAAAATCTTTTCTATAACTCTAATGAAATTTGTAATTCAAGTTTCTTTGAAAGACACTTGCACCATCAACAGATATAGCAACATTTAGTTCTTTAGCTTCATAGAAAATTGAGTTTTGGGCATTTTTCTCAGAAGGAGTTAGAACACAAGATTTTTTTGATAATAGAGAGATATCGATGGTAACACTTTCGAAAGTATTCTTCAAATGTGCGCGTACTATGACCTCCAAAATCGATCTTCAAGGTCTGTGTAAGTTTAAAGTATTAACTTTACTTATATGCCGTATAATAATGGTGTGCAATTCTTATGAAAATTCGCTACTATAACGCACTTGCTGCGTCCGAAAATTTTTATTCTATACTATACCGTATCTCAGCTGTGCCACATCTTCCTTAAATCTGTTTTCAATGGCTCTTTTAGTTTGCCCAATGTAGAAAGTTTGTTTGTGATCGCCCTCTAGGGCGTGGTCTTTTACCTCACACCTAACATAAACACAATTTTTAGAAGTTTTCATCATCTGATGACGCTAAATCTGTTGGTGAAACGATCGTCAGGTCTTTAAAAATGTGTTGTGGTGATTTGGATTCTCCAAGTGTACTTATCAGTGCTCATCACAGGTTCTAATCTTCACTTAGTGGTAGTTTGCAACTTGATATCTTCACGTTAATTGCTATAGTGCTACACTATTTTCCATTATGATGAACTATGATTTGTTGTACAGTACACAATAAATAATCTTCCACAAAAAATTACTACACCACTCCAGAAAATCGGCGAGGGTAGGTAGAACCACAACCTTCAAAAGTCTAATTATGAATAAATATGGTTAGAAGACCTGTCCTCATATACTAAAATTACTTGAAGAGTTTTAAGAACGTTTACCTACTTCGGGGAAAGTATATATATATATATATATATATATATATATATATATATATATATATATATATATATATATATATATATATATATATATATATATATATATATATATATATATATATATATATACACACACACAAACTTTGTTCACGTTGTCATTCAGCTGACAAAAATTACGAAAGATCATTAAAACACAAACTATCGGGCTGAGATTACAATTGTGGTAAAAAGGTAATGTTTCAAGTGTATACAAATCATACCTACTCAAGCTTATCAGTATCCATAGATATAACCGAACGCCATGATTTAAAGATTGGATAGATGCATTAGCAGGAGACCAATAATTGCGACATTGAAAAATTACCAAAACCATAACTGTAACCATGAATTATAAGCACTGCTGCAGTTTTAAGGTATTCAGAACTTATACCACAAATAAAGGAAAAGCACTGTGTACTCTTTCGTAATCGCCACAGGCCGTCGTCAGCTCTACATTCGCATAAAAAATTTAATATTGGAATATACCAATAACTATTATAAAGTTGCACCAGACGGGTATTCTGGTCCCAGTCTTTCTGTTGCAAATACATTATTTAGTAACGAATTCAAAGATGAATATTACAAAATATATATATATATATATATATATATATATATATATATATATATATATATATATATATATATATATATATATATATATATATATCAAAGAGGTTAAATATCGATTCTAGTTCCTTCCTCTATTAGGTTAAATACAATGTAGTACCCATGATACAAATAACGAGAGATATGATATTCCGACTACCTATTTTTAGACCTGTCACGCGCATGGTGTCAAGTGGTGAGTCCAATGCAACAATAATATGCTGTCGTTCAGTGGGGTTTGACGTTTCATCACAACCTCTTAACAAATTACGTATTTTACTAATATTTAAGTGCATACAGTTGGAAGTAATAAAAATGCAAAAGATTAAATTTAGTGCTGCGATCTATATTATCTGAAAAAGGCAATATAGGCGTAACTTCAACCGCATTAAGCTAACGTCAATGACGTATAGAAACTTTTTGATTGCGAATGACTTTGTTTTAAGTGTGTAGTTGGACTTCTATAACGTTACTCACCGCGTGACGTCATAGCAGGGGGCGGAGCATATGCGCAATATCATATCTCTTCTAAGTCATTATATCATGGTAGTACCTACCTCAGCTTTTTGTTTGGACTCTTACAATGAGTATACAGTTATTAATTTACAAGAAATAACGTAGTCATGGTTTACATAATAATGACTGAAATTATTCAATAATAGAACTCCCAATTTAATTGAGTAAGTACCTGATAATATGAAAAATATTTTAGCTACTTTCAGAATCAAAATTCGAAGTTGATTCTAATCTAAAAGTACAAACGTAGATACAAATGTCAGGTAAGATTAGCGGCGGCATTCCATTTTCTCCCTGAACTGGGAACCAATCAAATCTAGTTATGAACTTGCCCATGGACTTCTGAGTGGTATCCGCGAATATACCAAAGCAGTTCACCAGACACCCACAGCTGATGTTAAGCTATTCAAGTAGACTGTCGATACATTTCTGCAAATGGAGACAGATTAACGCATCGTTGACTTCAAGCACTATTTGTTGACATAATTATAATTTGCACCCAATGCTTACGTCATCATGTTACCAGTTGATTGTGTTTTGCCCGTTTACGAAATGGAAGATCTGCCTGAGGTGCTATTTCATCATAATCCTGCCTGAACTGACCTTTCTGACTTGCCCTGACATCAGATTGGCTAATTAAAAGCCAAAAGAAGGAAAAAACATCCTTCTTTTAGCTTTTAATTAGGCAAACTGATGTCAGAGCAGGTCAGGAAGGCCAGTTCAGGTAGGATTATGATTAAACAGCATCTCAGGCAGGTCTTTCATTTCTGAAAACGGTAAAACAAAATACTGATGACATAAAAATCGGGTGCAAATTAGAAATATGCATTTTGTGACTTTTTTTGTCATTCCGCTTTGGCAAATCGTCATCAGCTGGGTTCCAGCAGAAAAAAGCCGGGACTGGTGAACGCAACCGTTGACACAACTATTCGAATAATGGCGCCTTGTGAACTCGCCTATTGTTTATAATTCTTTTTCTTTTTGTGGTACCGATTCTGATTACGATTACGGATCAAGATCAAATCGACGAAGTGACGAACTAAGTCACCTGTGGCGTGTTGTCATGGAGAATTAAAAAACACAGTAACGTAAAATTGAAAAATGTAAACAAGCAGCAGAAAAGAAAAAACCGGTCAAAAAAACAATGTAATATTACATTGGACTCTTTTAATGGTAGCCTCTCAAGAGTGTCCAGGCTTAGCAAAAACTGTAAGTAATGCAATTGAAACCCTGGTATCTGGTATTTCAGTGAGAAACAGAGTCAGAGGGACTCTGTAAGTAGTGCAATTTAAACGCTGGTATTTTGGTGAGAAACAGCTTCACATTTTGGTTTATATTTCCTTTTAATTATCTTCCCTACTCAGCACCCCTATAGACTCTGAGGCCCCTCAACCCTGTTAACAACACATTTCTCTTGTGTTTTATGTATAGAGGCTGACTATCCTAAGCATGTTTTTTTTTCAGTAAGCTGACCATGAGCGGTAATCTGCAAAATTAACATTTTTATCTAAATCCACAATATTACCTTTCTCACTGCTCCTTTTATTTAATAGTATCAGTAATTTTCAAATAGTCATACCTACATCTTTTAACATTTACCTAAGTATTTCTCTACCAATCGGCTGAATATAGTTTGGGCACAGCATAAGATTATACTGTACGGTTTGGGTGAATTTGCAGATGAGCTCATGGACAGCTTTCTGAATTTTTTTCAGAAGCATGCTTAGAACCCTCACTGAATGCATAAACCGCAGGAAAATTTTCTTTGAAAGAACCCCCAGGAAAGTTACGGGACTATTGAGTGAATAGGGGTGCTGAGTAGGGAAGAATATTTAAAAGCAATATAAATGAAAAATGTGACAAAAATAGCTTAGTGTGACCTCTATAAGCTGCGTTTTTCACATTTTGCAGCTATACCTCCTTTAAACCCCACCTACTCCGCACAGCACCCCTATTTGCCCCGCGTCCTGTAACCTTCTTGGGGGTTGAACAGATTAAATACTTTTATTAAAGTGTGGCTTTCTCTGCTCATACTGTTGTGGCAAATGCTTGACATGCTTGAGTAACATGCTGGACTCTCGTGACACCTGGCTCCAATATCTGCATTTGTCATTTCGGACTGATGAGTGATCTCCAACTATATTTAAATTTTTTCTTGTTGGAATGACTTAATTTTGTATGGCGATCAAGTTGTTTAACTCTGATTTGTCGACATGTGTGGAAAGTCTAATTTAAGCTAGGTCCATACACTCGCGAATTGCGAAACTAATTCCTATTGCTTCATTTAGCATAATATTACAATATTACATAAAATAAACCAATAGCCAATTCGCGAGTGCGTATGACTAGCTTTAGATGTTGCCCATGGTGAACCTTTATCCAGGATTGCAGTTAATTGTGGCCAGTTGGATGGTCACTTTGAATTTCACTTTGACTTAACCATTATAGCTGGTTTACATGTTCAAGTAATTTGCACAAATTGACTTAAATGTTCTTGTTAGTGCACGGAAATTTTGTTAAAACGGAAGCTGAAGACTTGCACAGGCTAAAAAGTTTGACCTAAGTAAAATCTGTCCTGTGGAATTTTTTGCATGATATTGATGTATTTGCTTGTACGTGTAAATGCTACTACAATGCAGCACATTTAAATTGTAATTTAAAATCAGCAGATAGCTTGTGTTTTCTAGAGACTGTACGACTACTATACTTTTGTTGAAGTTGAAAATTGATATGACCCCTAGAACCCATATCCGGGGTCAGTTTCAATTTTTATATGTGTGTGTATATATATATATATATATATATATATATATATATATATATATATATATATATATATATATATATATATATATATATATATATCTATGTATGTTTCACACCGATAACTCAAAAAATAATGGGCCGATTTTGATAAAATTTGGCATGTACCTTCCTTTTGTAAATGGCTTGGATAAGTTCGTTAGTCAGGAAAATCGGACGAGGTTTTTCGGGAAAATTTTAAGTTTTCATTAGAAAAAAATTGTTATATAAAAAAATAATGGGCCGATTTTGATAAAATTTAGCGTGTACCTTCCTTTTGTAAATGGCTTTCACAGGTTAGTGAATCAGGAAAATCGGACGAGGTTTTTCGGGGAAATTTTGAGTTTTCATTAGAAAAAATTTTTTATCTCAAAAAATAAAAAAGCTATGATAACCAAATTTGGTAGGTAGGTTTACGATATCAAAAGTAAACTATACACAAAAATTTCGATTTCTATGTCACAAGAAAAAAAAATTAAAATAAAATATTTTGTGCCAGATCATTTCTATCAAAATTCACTACCATAATGCACTTGCTTCGTCCAGGCTTTTTTTTGGATGATCAGGAAATTCCCTGAAGGTCACGAAGCAACATACACACTGAAAACGAAACCAGTGAAAATGATGAGATAAGCACAATGTATTATGACAATAAATTGTAATTATTCTATAAAACAGTGTATTCGGCAAAACATTTTTTAAAATAATTACTAAAATAGGTATTGTCAATGTACTTACTGCATGTATGAACGTACTGCAGTTACTTTTCTACCCTGCTTTGGCAAATGTACCTGCTATTATGTACCTATTTACATGTTAGGTATGTCAAGTCCAACATGTAAATATTTTAATTGTGTATTCAATTAATGAAGTTCTCTTACCATGGAACGCTACCTGCATTACCAAAAAATTTATAAAACCTCTACGAGCGTTTTTTGCAGCAGTAGTGATGTTTCCAGAAGTCCTCCGCTGTAAACCATACTTTCATGTTAACAATTATAACCATAATTAGTTACACCTGCAACTATGTCATCACTATCGAAGCATTCTGGAGGAGCAGACGAGTTGAAAACATCATCAGTCAAAAAATATTGATGCAAGTATGAAATATTCTGAACCGTACTCTTAAAATCCCTAACACATTTTCTACTATATGTCGAGTTCGTGAAACAGTAGTTGTATATCTTCCTATTGACAGTTTACGTCTGACAATCTGAATGACTTATGACTTAACCATATCCATTCCCAAAGGGAAATCATGATCCGCTACAAACACAAGGTAAACTTGTGTAAGTGTTTTTAATACTTTCTTTAAGCGGACCGTTCAGTAGACCAGTTTGTAGATGCTCAAAAAATGAAGTGTTTTGTAGAACCCCTCATCTGACACCCTAACATTTGTTCTAAAATCGCACATTATGAACCCATCATTTCCATAGACTATTGCCAATAACACCATACTATGTTGACCTTTATAATAATACAATTCTGAACCAATTCCTGCGGGTGGGATGATAGTCACATGTTTTCCATCTATTGCTACAAGGCAGTGTGGAAAATTCCAATGCCGTTCAAAGTCTTTGGCTATGTTTCTCCGTTCTTCTGTGGTTTGGGGGCACTGAAACAAAATAAAGCAGGATTGATTACGCACTTGACAGTGAATAGAACAACTACTATAATGTAACCATTTGTTAGGAACGTAGATTATTGTATTTTTTATGTAACCATTTTATTATTCATTATTCATTATTATTTATATTTATCTTTGTGCAGGAAGATGCACACACTGCAGATGTTTAGAGTGAAATTTCAAGCCAGCTTGAAGGAACTGAACCCATCAAAACATGTGGGAATCAGTCTTTAACCTACTGTGGTGTACCTGCTTTACTGGGGACCATTTCTGAATATAGACATCGTCAGATACCACCAGGAAGACCTTATCCTAGTGATAATAATACGCCAACTAAGGAAGTTTTGATGAGTGTTAAAGATCATTTTAAAGAACCTAGAAAACCTGATGATCCTTTTGATTTTTTTGGCAAAATGTCAGAGATTTACATAGCGATCAAAGGCGGTGGGCAGAGAAGTTCGTTAATGATGTTCTTTGTGAGGCTGAGCGTGACAATCTAGATGGTAGCTTTGCATTTCTACGCCAAATGCCGCGTCAGTGCCACTCACCATTCTCACCTATGCAATATCCTACTCCTCGTCATTCCGTCAACCACTATACTTCGTCTAGCCCTAGTTCAGGTTCCAGCGCATCGACACCAAGCCTTACTGCAAATTTAAACCCTCCCCTTTTTTTCAGCAGAGCCTGAATCAAGGCCAACAGCAGCTAAACACAACTGGCTTACTTGCGACACTTCTCTCAAAATACAATGATTTGTCTTAATTTTTTTTTGTTAAGTTTTTTGTTTTGTTTTTGTATGATTTTTGTAGGTAATTTGATGTTCTGTACCTTCAAACTGCATTTCTTGTGTATAAAGTGTTCACAATAGAGTTTTATTTTGCATATGTATTCACTACTGTGAAAAGAGAAACATGCAATAAAATTTTCCTATTTTATATATTCTTACCTTCAAGTGAACCCTATGTAGAACTTTGTAGATCCCTTCGCAGGTTTCAGGTATAATTCTACCTAGTGCTTGAGGTTATATGATTGTAGAAAACTTGAAGTCCTCAAAATTCTTCCAGTAGCTAGCAACCCCAGTGTTGCAGTCAGTTACACATGAGGGGATATCACAGTTTTCTTAACAGTATTTTGTTTCTCAATCAATGGAGCAACCAATGGTAAGAATTGTAGGCATATACTTTTGTCCATTCGGAGGTAGTTGTGCCACTCCTTCGGGGTCACCTTCAATGCGTTCAGTAAATTAATGTGTGAATATGTGTTTCTCATCAGCAACCACTCTACACCACACTTCACGTTTTTCTCCGTTTTTTATTTACCTCTGAAACGGCCAATAAAGCAAAAATCGCACGAGCGTCTTCATCACTGGGGAACATCATTTAAAAATACACATGAAAACAAGTAAATTTCGACTAAAAGATGCTTGCCACGCTCTGGATTCATCTGATGGTGCCGTATGGCTTGCCGGTACGTGTATAGAGGTTTCAGTTCAGCAGGCGGCCGGTATATAGTGAACAGTTCAGGCGTAACTAACAGGCCTGCCGGTAAGTGTATGGTTGGCTTATAATAGTTGCTCAAAAAGTTAAGACTTTATATTATGTAGACTGCTATCTTTTTGGGAGCTGTTGCCTGGGAGGTTAAGGTCAGTCCTCCAAGATATTTAAGCCTTTTGCAGAACTGAGTCATGCACTCACATAGCAGATATTCTGTTGTTTCCGCTGCTTCAGTGCAGTACTGCAGTTCTCACTGTCCACACTGTTCAATTCAAGCAGCAGTTCAGACTTCTCTGTTGATATGTTTCTCAACCGTTTTGCTTGCTTTGCCTGGCGTTTTCCGCCAGTATGAGCATTAAATTCTTATCCCAAGTATCAAGTTCATTGCTTACATGGATTTTGTTAAGTCACAAAAGGGCTGCGGACCATAGTATGGTGTTGTTGAGGCCCTTTTTGCAAGGCTATCTGCTTCCTCATTTCCTTCAATCCCTTGATGCCCTGGTATCCACATCACAGTTACTTTGTGTTTGTAGCTAGTTGCTTCAGGGATTTTTGCAGTGTCAGGTCAGTTTAGACTCAGTTTTAAACGATTTCAGAGTCTAATACTGCTTGACTGCCTGAAAGGATATAAATCTATATATTTTTTATGCTTCTTTGTTTGCACTCCGGTACATAGAGATTTATAGCAAGCATTTCTGCTTGGAAGATGGTGGCAGTTTTTCCTAGGCACTCAGCGAGCCTGAACTTAGGTCTTCTTATTCACAGTCCTGCTCTCCATATATTTAGATCCATCTGTATACCATGTGGATGCGTTGTTTAAGTCTTTCATTGTCTCTGTCCCATGCTTGGCAGTCACTTAAGACCATGCCAAATGGAATTATGAAGTTCAGACTAGCTTGCATTTTATCTGTTGGTTTGGTGAGTCAGTCCAATTGAATAATTTCCAGGAGTTTCAAGTGACCAACCGTCTCCTGGTTTGAAGATTGCGTTTTGGTGTTTTAAATAACATTTATTAGAAATCTGTGTAACTTTTAATGTGCCTTTTTAAAAAAAATGTATACGATCAGTTACAGATTTATGTCAAATGTTTATTTCGTACAAAATAGCAGAGAAATCGCAACTATTGTCTTAAAGACAATATTTTATTTCTTGAGGTGTTGTGTTGCAGACATAACTGCACAGTGAATCAGCACTATTACGAATTGAGCGTTATTTTTTTAAGATTATCTTTATAATTTAATGCACTAACCTGGATGTATGAGCCACAAGAAAAATGTCGTGCAAACAGCTCCCAAGAAAGTTACAGTACCAGGAGTTAGTGATTGGAGGGAAAAAGATAAAAAGGAAGTATAAAAAAATATGAAAAAAAACCAGCTTAGCTCGACCTACACAAGCTGTCTTTAACCCATTTTGCCACTACACCTTCTTAAAATCCTGTTTATCCCACACCGAACCCCTCTTCACCCCAGGTCCCGTAACTTTCTTGGGGGTTTTCTTTCCCTTTCTGCATGCACACAACCACCCTCAATGCATAAGCCACAAGAAAAACTTCTTGAGTACAATCCCCAAGAAAGTTATGGGACCTGAGGTGAATAGGTGTTCTGTGCGGGGTAAACAGGATTTTAAAGAGGTGTAGCTGCAAAATATAATAAAGGCCGCCTATATAGGTCTCCCTAACCTGTATTATTCGCATTTTTCGTTTATCCTTCCCCGGCCATCACTCCTGGTCCAGTAATTTTTTTGGGGGTTGTCTGCAAGAAAATTTTCTTGTGGTTTATGCACCCAAGGGGGGTTCTAGGTATTTTTTTCCCTCATGGCTCGTCCGCGGCGTTGCCGCCTCGATAGCATTGCAACCTTTGACTTATTGTGCTTGGGTTCTAGGTATGCTTCTGAAAATGTTTTTCTAAAAGCCCTCCGTGAGCTCATCTGTAAATTTACCAAGTATTATTACTTATGTATTATTAATTTACTTATTGGGCTAGCACAATTTACGATTATTTCAAAATTAAATATAAGATGTATGAATTTGTTGCTTAGAAATTAATTATAAAAACTCGGGACGCAGCAAGTGCATTATGGCAGTGAATTTTTATTAAATGCTTCAAATTTAAATAACTCAATTTTCTATAAACTTAGAGAGTTTAATTTTAATAGGTAGTATGGTCTTCCCTAAAGCAAGATATCCACAATTTTTCGAAAGAAAATTTAAAATTTGTATAACCCAATTTTCTCTAAACTTAGAAAGTTGAATTTTGGTACGTAGTAAGATCTCTCCTGAGGCAACATATATACTAAATTTCATTAAAACAGCTTTGTTACTTTCGGAGAAAAAAATTTTTTTCGAAAGAAAACTCAAAAATTTCCAGGAAAACCCCATCCGATTTTTCTGACTAACGAACTCATCCAAGCCATTAATAAAAGAAAAGCACTTGCCAAGTTTAATCGAAATCGGTTAATTATTTTTTGAGTTAGCGGTTGGATATATATATATATATATATATATATATATATATATATATATATATATATATATATATATATATATATATATATATATATATATATATATATAAACATATAAAAATTGAAACTGACCCCGGATATGGGTTCTAGGGGTCCTAGTTCGCACTCATTTGAAAGAATTTTTGCAAAGTCACCATCGATACCTCTATTAGTGAATTTTTTAAAATAAAAATTCACTAAAAATTATAAACCTACTATTTTGTATGTGTAAAAATACATGCCTACCTATCTAAATATTATAAACTTAAATAATTTACATATTGTGAGTAGTTGCATGTTACTAAATGAGGCATATCCAGTAAAATAAGTAATCTATTAAAAAATAAATAAAAACATATATTGTGGTTTAGAACATTCTGTCCAATTTGACGTGTTATGAATCTATAATTTCTTAAATAGTAATTAATTTTTTCAATCCTTTTCAAGATAAACCAATTAATTGAATTTATTAATTTGAAATCGATTAATATCCTAAAACTTCAATACTTTCTGTTAGTATGTGAAAAACATTATAATTTTAGCCAATTAGTAAATATTTAATCTTGTTATAAGATTAAAAAAACATAACTTTGAAAAGACGAACAAAAATCCCGGCTGATATCAATATTCAATGCAGTATTAATGCACCAGATTTAAATTGGGAACAATGGGACGATTTCCCGCTCCACACTTTGATTCGTCGAGGTTACCATGCAATCTCTAACCTATAAACCTTGTGCGGCGGCATTCAATTTTCGCGCTGAACTGGAATCCAATGAAATTTAGTTAAACTTGCTTATGTACTATGCACTACTGAGTGGGATCCGCGAACAATAACAACAAATATAGAAGACATGATCTCTATATGTCATTGTCCGCCAATATGCCCATAGCGTAAAAAAAACAAAACAATTGTTTATTAGTTATCATTAATTATCATATCATAACATGATATGTTCCAGAGATCAAATCGGCCAAGCCGCATGTTGTCATGGAGAAAAAAAAAAAGACAAGGAGAAATTAAAAAATGTAAACAAAATGCCCAGCAGAAAAGAAAAATCGGTCGACTCTTTTAATGGTAGTTTCTCAAGTGCACAGGCCTAGCAAAAACTGTAAGTAGTGCAACTGCAACTTAAACCCTAGTATTTAGGTGGGAAACGGGGTCTGTTGAAGAGCTGGGCGGAAGGGGTTTGTGGTGGGTAGGGATTTTGTGCTTTCTGTGGGCCTGTGGGCTTCCATAAGCTATTTTTTTTAGATTTTGATCTGTTTCCTTTTAATGTTCTTCCATACCCGGCACCCATATTGGCTTCGGGGCCCCTTAACTCTGTTAACAACACATTTCTCTTGTGTTTTATGCATACAGGCTAGCTTTAAGCATGTTTTTGAATTTTTTTTCAGAAAGCCCACATAATCTGCAAAATTACTAATGTTTATCTAAATCCACAATATTACCTTTTGCACTGCTCCTTTCATTTGGTATCAGTATTTTCACATAGTCTTACATCATTTACCTAGGTATTTCTCTATGAATAAGCTGAATATAGTTTGGGTAAATTTTTAGATGAGCTCAAGCAACGCTTTCTGAACATTTGTTTCAGAAACCTGCTTGGAACCCTCACTTAATGCATAAACCACAAAAAATATTCTTGGAAATAACCCAGAGAAATGTTAAAGGACCAGCAGGAAATAGGGGTGCTAAGTGGGGAAAAATATTAAAAGAAAAATGCGAAAAACAGCTTAGTGTGACCTCTGTAAGCTGCCTTTTTCACATTTTGCAGCTATACCTCCTTTTAACCCCATTTTCCCCGCACAGCACCCCTATTTGCCATGGGTCCTGTAATCTGGAGGCTGAAATCACAATTGTCTTGTGGTCTATGCATTGAGGGGTGGTTCCAAGTTTGTCTCTGGAAAAGGTTTCTTTCAGAAAGACCCCTGTTTTGTCCGAGTGGAAAGCTAGGGCAAGGGAAAACCAGGTTACAATATAAGTACCGTAGTTTCTCCAGATAACAAAAAGCTTGAAGGGAGAACATGTCATAGCAAATACTGTCAAGTGATCAAAAATTTGAAAAAGTCACCATTTCCAGACTATTGCCAAGATTATTTGCAAATATGAAGGTAGGGGAAGGGAAAACTACATCACAATGCACCCCAGCAGAAATTCCCACTTAACTGTCGTATATTCTCTCAAGAAAATGAGCTGGGTCTGCCCCTGGGTGCACACTCCTGTGGTCTCACTCTTTCTCCATAAAAAAAAAAACAATGTAGGAAACATTGTTAAAAATTGCTATAAGATATCAGTCATTGCCCCCCTGGGTCGCTCAGACCACGGCATGGTCACTGCTTCTTGCGCAATGCAACCCAAGGTCACACAGTCATCACACCCACATATCGTTTGGCACTACAACTCCGCGAACTGGGACGAAATGCGAGACTACTTTTCCTCATTTCCATGGGCGTCTGTCTGCTTCTCTCATCCTGACCCCTCTGATATTTCACAAAACGTCACCGAAATTATCCAAGCTGGCATGGAATTATTTATTCCATGTACACAGAAAACCTCTGCAGCCACTCAAAAGCACTGGTTCTCTAAATCCTGTGACAAGGCCAGACTTGAAAAGGTCAAAGCTCACAAAAAGCTTCTACACAATCCCAGTCAAGAAAATCGTCAAGCATTTAACGACGCAATTAAACCGCTACATCCACATTCTTTCTGAGGCAAAAAGATCGTTTAATAACCACATCAAAAACAAAGTCCTCTTAAGCTCCAGCGGCAGCAACCCTTCTGGACTCTTGCTAAATCTATTGGGAACAATTTCTGCAAGAGTACGTTCCCACCTCTTGTCTCAGGGGATGAAATTGTTTCTACCGCCCTGGGCAAGGCTGAACTTTTTGCCTCGTTCGCCGGCAATTCTACTCTCAACCCACCTCCAAATGTTCAACCACCAACAGTCCCCAATGTCGCACATAAAATAACTGATATGATTTTCAAAACTAAAAAGGTACGAAAGATGTTCTCTTCTCTTAATAGCAGGAAAGCCTCTGGCCTTGACGAGATCCCAGCAATTGTTTTAAAAAAATGCGCACCAGAACTTGCTCCTGTCCTGACTCTTCTGTTTCAGACATCTTACAATAGAGGCATATTCCCTAGTAAGTGGAAAATTGCTCGAGTACAACCCTTCCCCAAGAAAGGATCCAAAGCGCTTCCTAGCAACTACAGGCCTATTTATCTCCTTTCAGTCTCTAAAGTGATGGAAAAGTATATAAACACCGAATTACTAAAATTTCTTGAAAAACAGTCTAATTCACGACAGGCAGTATGGATTCCGTCTGTGCAGATCAACTGCCGACCTCCTTTCCTTGTCACCCATTCTTGGAACAAGTCTATGGAACTACACGGTGAATCCCAGATTGTCGCTGTAGACATATCCAAAGCATTCGACCAGGTCTGGCATGCGGCGCTGCTTAATAAACTACTGGCCTATGGCCTACCACCAAAACTTTGTACGTGGACAGCAAATTTCCTCTCCAACCGGAGCATTTCTGTTGTCGTGCATGGTCATACCTCTAAACTGTATCCAATTAATGCAGGAGTTCCTCAAGGTTCAGCTTTAGCCCTTACTTTGCTTCTTCTCCACATTAATAACCTCCTCTCTAGCACATCCAACCCAGTTCACAGTTACATGGACCATAGCACCCTCCAGTCTAATATACAATATTCTAAGCCTGTCTCTTTAGCCCGATTAGATAATGATCGCAGACTCATGGAGGGTTTTATCTCCGTGAATCTCCAAAAAATATTAGACTGGGGAAGTAGAAATCTTGTACAATGCAACCGCACCAAATCACAGTCTTGCTTTCTTTCTCATAAGAGATACACCAGCCCCAGACCCATCACAATAAACAACCAAGTTATTTAAAGTAATGAGTCCTTTTCACTTGTTGGCATTACTGTGGATCATGGACCACAGCACCCTCCACTCTAATATACAATATTCTAAGCCTGTCTCTTTAGCCCGATTAGATGATGATCGCAGACTCATGGAGGGTTTTATCTCCGTGGATTTCCAAAAAATATTAGACTGGGGAAGTAGAAATCTTGTACAATTCAACCGCGCCAAATCAGTCTTGCTTTCTTTCTCATAAGAGATACACCAGCCCTAGACCCATCACAATAAACAACCAAGTTATTTAAAGTAATGAGTCCTTTTCACTTGTTGGCATTACTGTGGATCGAAATCTCAATTGGCACCAACATGTCACATTAATTGCAGAAGCGGCTGCTAAGAAATTAGGTTTCCTCTTCCGGGCTCGCAAATACTTTTCACCAGCTAATCTCTATACCATATATACTTCACAAATAAGACCAAACCTCGAATACTGCTCCCACATCTGGGGTGCTGCTGCCGCTTCTACACTCGCTATCCTGGACTCCATTCGGATAAGAGTTATACGTCTCATCGGTGACGCTACCCCCACCCAAAGGCTGCCATCCCTTGCCCATCGACGTGCCGTTGGTGACCTCTCTCTTTTATAGATATCTGCACGGGCACTGCTCAGAGGAGCTTTCCTCCATAGTTCCTCCACCTGCTGCCCCCAACAGATCTACCATGGGAACAGAGCGAATGCACCCTTTTACTGTCCAGGTCACCAGACATAGAACATCTTGTTATGCCCGCTCCTTTGTCCCGAGGACTTCCAATTTGTGGAATTCCTTGCCGGCACATGTTTTTCCTTCGCCCCCGAACCTCCAAACCTTCAAGTACAGAATTAACAAGTTGCCTCTTTCCTCCTTGTCGACACCCTAGGTACGATAGTATTTAGGCTCTAAGCTCTCGTGATGTGTTGTTGAAAAAAAAAATATATACCCCAGATCATGAAATCTTGATACATACACATCTTATCAGAAACTCTATTTTTCCTCCTAGCTATTGCTTTTAAAAGCTAGGCTAGATAAGATTGCAACTATAAAACGGTAAAGCTTTTAAATTTCCACAATAACCAAAAAATTGCAAAACTCAAAAGAAACTGTAGAATAATGAATTTAGTATCTGTAGGTGTTTAAATTTAAAAGTGCCAATTTTGTATTCTCTAAGTGACTTCATAATAGTTTGGTTATGGAGGGCGGATATGTGCAATCTCATATATTTTAAGTTTTTAAGTAATTTTCATCATACTACATACAGACTGGGACTACTTCTCTGGCTTCACTACTGGGTTTGGTTTCTGTAAGTGAAGGACGTAGCCAGCACGTAAGCTAACTGGAACAAGAGGCCCTTCTGATTTCTAGATGTTCTTCAACATTTCTGTAACCGGTTTTCCTGCTCTTGACAGCATCCTCAGACATATAAAAATTGAAATAATATGAAATCATCACAACTGCAAATAGATTTGTTGCTATGTTATGATGTTTTGATAAAAAAATTCTTTAAAATATAAAATTAAAATGAAAAACAAATGACGGCTTAGGTTACACGCTGGCTACGTCCTTCACTTACAGAAACCAAACCCAACAGTGAAGCCAGATACGTAGTCTCCCAGTCTCATGTAAACCAGCTTTAACATATTAGTGCATAATGTTATAAAAGTAAAAAAAACGCTGTTTCCTTGTTGAAAAACGTATGTTGGGAGGAGATTAAAGAACTCTTGTAGGTAGTTTTCAATTTTTTTCTTTATTTAAAAACATACATTTAAAGACATACAAGGTGTTTGTTTTATCTAACGTCATGCCTACAGATCAACTTAGAGACAAATAGAACAAAATTTTATATGGAGTATGATATTAAGAAAACATTCTTCTGGATGTAGAGCTCTTTGGCATTACACGCAGATAAACTTTGCATTTTTTCCACAATAAGCACATCGCCCTTCTCTTTCGGTATATTCTCGCAGATGGTTAATTATATCGAACCTAACATCACGAAGATGTGCTGGTGTGATTTTTCCTTTTTTGATACTTGACCATGACTTTTTAAAAGACCCAAAGCTAAATATCACCTAAATTTCAGTAGAGCAGAAGATTTTTCATGAGAACTCTGGTCCTATAGACTTCAACAACCAATCTACTTTATCTAATCCTCCCATACCCTGGTTATAATTATGAAATATTCTGGATTGTCGTAAGACAATTTTTTATTTACTACCTTACAGTAGCACATTGCATTCTTGATTTCACATGATTCAAAATTTGAGACTGCAGTGACAATTTTATTGTACTTCCACTCACATAAGATTACTTTCTCACTGCTTGGGAATGCATATTCGTCTCGTTTTTTCTTTGACAGATGTTTCTATTGATTTCCCAGTGGACAATATTCCAATATACTATCTTTCACAGTACCGGTTGTGCCATACCCTAAAGTAGACAAATTGTTCAGAAGTTTGATGGAAGTGATGTCGTTATCCATGAAAATTTTATAACCATATCTAGGTGGTATTTCAGCCGATCTTATCAAATCTAAAACAACAGTTCCTCCCACACTGAAAACTTCAGACTCATTTTGTCTCATTTTTCTCTCTTCCTGTATATATATATATATATATATATATATATATATATATATATATATATATATATATATATATATATATATATATATATATATATATATATATATATATATATATATATATATCAAAAGTGACTATGTATCCATTATTTGTGCACAATGCTCAATTTTTAAAACCAAATCGGATACGTTTTCATTTGATAAACTGCTTTGTGAAATGCTTGCCATAATATGGTATCATGTGTTCGTCGGTACTTATGTATTTATCCAATCCACCATAGTATTTGAAGTTTTGATTCAGTTTGTCGATTAGTGGCTGTACCTTATATAATTTATTTTCAATTTCCATTTTACTGTCGTTGAGATGTAAATGTCTCGGAAAAAGCTCAAACCTGTTGAGTCGCATGCTCTCAGATAATAATTTTGGAACATCGTTTTCACCTGTCCAGGACATACCCTTATTTGGATATTTACCATATCTTGACAGTAACATGCCTCCAAATATCACAAGTAGCGGACTTCTGGTCATTCTCAAATCCACATTTTTCTGCTGGGCATAAATAGGGGTTTGCTCTCATATATTGGACAGCACTTCCTCATCAAAAAACAGGTGAAAAAATTCCAAAGGTGTAGTTTTTCCATATATTTCTTCTGGTGGATTTTTTTTACTGCAGTCTTGTCCAATTTTGAAACTGCATATGTGATTGATCAAAGATTCTGTTTTTTTTTTGTCTTTGAAGTAGAAAGCATGTTATTATTTGATAGACTATCTACTGCAGTATTTGGAAATAAAATTGCTAGAGGTATATTATCATTATCTTCGTCACGAGACTCTATGATTATAGGTGCTAGCTGCAACAAACACACTTTGCCCCTGCAGCATAGCTAGACCTAGATGGGAAATTTCTCCATCGTGATCCTCATCAGATAGATTGCTATCAATATCAGTGTCTTCGCCGTCTTAGGTGGTGTAACATATATATCACCAGTCTCAGTGTCACTATTTTCCAAGATTCCAATTAGTTTGGCAAGTGACAATATGTAACATAACAAACATACGATAAGTACCCTAGGTGCATAACATTTGATAAAACGAACACGAAATGTAAAGACAAATTTCAAGAAAAATATAGAAAAACGGGAGTTTTCTGTAACAGCTGTTCAAGGTATGTTAGGTTATGTAAACCGAAATTTATTGTTTGTTATATATTTGTCATAAATAAAATAGATGTTCTACAAAAACTTACCCACTGCGCCGATTTGAGTACAAACTGGGATCCGGCGATCCTTAAGTAGATGGGTATTCATTCCCGGACGGTGCTTATTGCTCTAGGGGCCTGCCTGAACTGACCTACAGGGCAGGTTAGGAAGGTCAGGTCAGGCTGCCCTGTAGGTCAGGAAGGTCAGGTCAGGCTGCCCTGTAGGTCAGGAAGGTCAGGCAGGACCCTAGAGCCATAAGCACCGTCCGGCAATGCCGCTCTCCCGATGCATGGACAGGACCCGTCTACTTAAGGATCGCCCTGGGATCCATCACTTTATAACAAAGAAAGCTAACACTATTACTTTATTTGGCACACACAGTAATGAATCAGCAATTCTATCAGCATCTGTAAACAACTTAACTGTGACAGATGATTCACAAATAGCACAGAATATAGTTTACTGGTGTAAATAACTACGTTTGATAAATGGAACATCATGCAGTAATGGGTTAAGATGTCGAAAGTAAGGTCTTTTTTGTTTGTTAAAGATCAAATCAACTAAGCAGCACGCTGTCTGAAAAGAAAAATGTGAACAAGATGCCCAGCAGAAAAGAAAAACCGAAGGAAAAACAATGTGAACATTAAAACTATTTTAATGGTAGTCCTCCAACCTTCTCAGTGTCCAGCAGTAACTGTAAGCTGTAAGTAGTGATATTTATTTTTATCTAAATCCACAATTGCACTGCTTCTTGTATTTAGCATCCATCAGTATTTTCAGATAGTCATACAGCTTTTAATATTTACCTAAGTATTTCTCTGTCAACAAGCTGAATATAGGGTATGCTCATATTACATGCACCGCAGTGTGCTTTAGTACAGTGCACTGCAATGTATGAATCGAGTAAATAAAACGCACATTTGCTGTTTGACATAAATGACATTTATTTTTGCTTGTACAGATCAAACTTAAATAACAAGTCTTCTTTAATTATTTGATTAATTAAATCATATTTCTAGATATCATTAAAATATGTTAAAAAAAAACTTTATTTTAGTTATTAACAACGTTAATGCAACCTATTAAATTGCCCGTACATACCTTTTTTTTCCCTCAGGGTTCGTCCGCGGCTTAGCCGCCTTGATAGCACTGCAGCCTTTGGCTTATTGTGCATGCCCTTAGTCTTTTTACTCCACCCATTCCCAAATCACTGTGCCTTGAACTAGCCTGCACAGCGATTGGTAGGGTAAAGTTTTATAATGCTCTGTCTCCGGTCTAGACTGACCGTAGATCAGTTGACTTTTGCGGTCCAGAGCTTTACACTCGCACAAGATGTGCTGGGCTGATTCCTCCCCTCGCCGCAGAGTCTGCATGCGAGGTCCCCCTCGAACCGCCCCATTTTATGCAGGTGTTTCTTGTACATACCTTACTAATAATATATACAATGTGCCCAAGATAAGAATGAACAGCATGTTGACTTCAGTGACCATAACAGTTATATAAGTGGTTAAATTACAAAAAAAGTATGTCTTGACGGGTCAATATTATGCTGTCGAGACACCCACAAAATTTCACTTACGAAGATATTTGCAAAAACCGAAATTTTGTGATTTCGGTTTTTCTTGTTTTTCTGAAGTTATTTTAAAAGGTTTAATAAACAGAAGGCACTTTCTCATTGCCGCCTTTTGTGGAAATTGACATTTTTTCTTTAAAACTCGAGTAATGTAACGTTTTAGGGTTTGTTTATTAGAAAACTTCAAATTTCAGCAAACATTTGGTATTCTATGCTGAAATTAAATTAGGGGTTGAATGTGTGAGGGTGTAATATCGGTGACAGAAATTTTGAAATTTTTTTGTTTCACATAAATGACATTTATTTTTGCTCGTACAGATATCAATCTTAAATGACAAGTCTTCTTTAATTTTTTGATTGATTGATGAATGAGATGCCTGTTTCTTCCTTAAGGGGCGATGATGGAGTGAATAAAAACAGTTTGTGGCGAAATTTTACCGTTCGAGAGGTGGGCTCGGCAATTCAGAAGGCAACGTCTAATGTAGCCATGAGCAAGCTTCAAGGTCTAGATATTGACTTGAAAGATGAACACCTCGAGCACGGTGTTCCTAGGGGCTAGGTAAAGGCTCCCTCATGGCGTAGAAGTCGCAGGTCCCTTGTTGTTGATAACCCGAATACAGCTGATGTCAATACGGTTACAAAATATGTTACCTTGCATGTTACCCGATTGCATCCAGAATCTGATGCTGAAGACTTGAGGAAATTGTTGTCGAAAAACTTCCCTGAAATGAAGGTTCTTCTAATTAGGTCAAAGTATCTGGACGAATACCCTTCGATGAAGGTCAGTATTAATCAAGAAAATTAGTTACCTAGTGTTGGCATTGAGGCGAAGAAAAAAATGTCAGGCTTGTGGAGCCTTTCAGAAAAGAGAAGGCCAAAGGCAAAAAAAAAAACAATTGGGGCCAACCAAATTGATGAGAACTTAAATATTTTTTGACATGCGCAGTACATTGTAAAATTGTGCCCTTATTTCATCAGCAGCTAGCGTTCATGGTATTTTCTCATCATATAATCAGTCATTACATTATGGTATTTTCTCACCACCATTTTGTTTACACAGAAAAAATTGAGCAGTCTAGTAACGTTGTTCCTTACTACTGTTGTTCACTCTCTTTGTTCGATCTAAATAATCTAATACAATTATGAACAATGCACATTTCTTTTTAAGATAATAATAAGACATGATCAGTCACGAAAAATGGCTATTTACATCGCTAAATATAATAAAACTACACTGCACTCGGAGTCGAGTCCTCATTGACACAACTGTGCGACTAACATATCTTTGATGTTAACTAGAAAACCGACAGCACGGTTGATAGCGTGCGTTGTTCGTCAGGAAATGATTTGTGTGCATTTGTATGCGGCTACATCATTAAAAATTTCGGCGCACAGGAACCAATTCGTGTCAAATACAATGCAAATATTTATTGGTGTAGAACCGCTTTTATATGCAAGCATTGATATTGCATGTTCCAAGTATAATCTCAAATATTACCTTTTTATACCACTTGATGCTTTTTCTGAGGCTTGTGTAGTAAGAGGACATCTGGTCCAAAACATCAACTACTTTTTTTGCTTTGTTATATGCAATAATAGTAGGCGGTTTGACTATATCGTCACCATTTTGGTGCTAATCATCAATACTGGCCGCTTGTCTACCCACTTCATTACACAAATTCCATCTTGGTTCTACTCACCATAAACTTCAGTTTCTTCTTGCACACATTTAACGGATTTCCCTTTCTGTTAGTTCGTAGAGTTCCACAGGCATATATAGGAGATTTCAAAAGGTCACTGCACAGTGACACTCATAAAAATTGTCAATGTACAAAATTTGCCCTTCATTTTAGTGAATTTTCGTAGAAAAAATTCACTAATGGGGTGATCCCGACTTTTGAATTTTGAAAAATTTTTTCAAATGAGCGTGAACTAGGACCCCTAGAACCCATATCTGGGGTCAGTTGATCACACTGATAACTCAAAAAAGAATGGGCCGATTTTGATAAAATTTGGCATGTACCTTCCTTTTATAAATGGCTTGGATAAGTTCGTTAGTCAGGAAAATCGGACGAGGTTTTCCGGGAAAATGTTGAGTTTTCATTCGAAAAAAATTTTTATCTCAAAAAATAAAGAAGCTATGATAACCAAATTTGGTAGGTAGGTTTACGATATAAAAATTAAACTATACACCTAAATTTAGATTTGTATGTTTGAAAATTCACTACCATAACGCACTTGCAGCGTCCAGGCTTTTTTAAGGTCTTTTAATAACTCCATACATACGTTATATATATGCCCCTTCATATTTTGTGCTGAGGCACCAGTAAACTCGTTTTTTCCAGCATAGATTCCTAAGTCGTAGGTATATCTTTCAGGTGTACATTCATATTTTATAAACTTTCACACCATATTTGTGTGACGTTTCAGGAAGGTACGGCTGGAACAATAATCTGCCGCTCCAAGGTACCATACTTTCATCAATCACGATCTCTTCGTTTGGTGCAAGTGTCTCTTGGAATTGGTGACAGATTAACTTCACGGCAGTTTGTATTTTCGAGAGTGTATCGGAATTGGCTGCAGTCAATAATATGTCAAATATGTTGCTACTCATGGATTTCTTGGTAAGGTGGTGGTTGTACATTTCATCGTTAATATAAACACATTTTTGGTAGTCTTATTAATAAAACAGCTAAGAAACTTTGCATCTTTTTGCTCCCAATATCTACCCAGTTGTGCAATAAAGATCAAGGACGAAGTGGTGGGACTTTAGTTGGGAAGCATATCTTGTTAGTTTCCAAAACGATATGGTCACAAATTTCACTTGTTACAAACTGTTTATATATAGCAAACAGTTGAGACAATTCGAAGGTATTTATTTTAAGGCCACTTTGTCCGGTCAATTGAAAATTGACGGGCAGGTCCATGCAAAGTCCCCACTTGTCCAAATTTACTGTTCCTGCTCCAATGCCATCAACCAAAAACGTTCACCATTTTCATCATCATTTGAATCTTCACTTGTTGACAACGCTATGGTAGTTTTGATCTCATCATCTGAAGGTCTGTACGAATCTTCAGAATCCTTATGTGGTTCAGATTCTGAAGATGACATGTACTTACGTATTTCCTCGTTAATTGGGGCGGTTTAATTGTGGAGGTGACCGCAAATTCGGAGTTCACGGTGGTTCTTGCGAAAGTGAAGATTCTTGAGGCATTGTTGGGAGGAGAGTAGATGAAGATGGGCCTGGATCTACATCTCCAATTTACCAGATGGGCAATGATTACTCTGTACTGCAGGACGGGCCTAGATATCTTCTCAGTAATATAACAGAGATGAAAATGTTTTTTGAAGCAACATAACTGGTATATCTCTTTTGTATAGTTTGTTTAATTGTTGTTAATTCGTCTTGTGTATCAGCCCATCCTTAATTTGGCTTTTAAGCTGTTGGATGGTGTATGAATAAATAAATATATAAATATACATAAAACACATTAAAGCACTTGACAAAAATTCACCATCTGACAGTCACATGTGTGGCTGGCCAAATTTAAATTCCGCCTGTTCATGCCAGTTTACTTTACTGGCCTTCGTTATTTCATGTAATACATCCGAAGTGCACTGTAGTGCACTGCGCTAACAATTTGAATGTACAAAAGGAGATTGGAGCATGCTGCAGTACATTTTACTGTGATAATTCGAACACACACATAGTTTGTCGATTTGTGCAATAACTTTAAAAGAATTATTTGTTAAACAGTTTCGCTTTTGTAAAATAATTAAGGCCATTAACTTGTTTAGCTTATATTACTTTGTACAATTAGTCACTAAAAATATTATAGAGAAGGGCATGTTAAAATTCGCTGTAGATGATCTGCCTCTTTCCAAATAAACTTTTTTTAAAGGTATCCTCTCTATTATATCTAACATTTATTTTGAATATGTTTAAGGCATTGTTATCACATTCATTCTGTCATGGAAAATGTGGAAAAGTAATGAAGAAGCCCAGCAGAAAAGAAAGAAAAGAAAACAAGTCAAGATAATGTGAACATTAGATTGGATTAATTGTAGCCCCCAACTGAACTTTCTCAAGAGTGTCCAGCAGTAATTGTAAGTAGTGGAAGTTATTTTTATCTACATCTACAATACTTCCTTTTTACACTATTTCTTGTAATCAATATTTATCATTATTTTTACACTTTTTTTTTCAATTTGACTGAAAATTAAATATTGGCGTTTTTTTTTATAGTATTCTCAAATCGGTTGATGTCCGATGTACACTCGGAAATTAATATTTCCAATTGATCATTACCAATCATCTCAACAGTCAGAAAAAATTGTTCAACTTGTGGCAGAGCAGCGTTTCCAGATGCAATATTGAATAATTGATCTGCAGACAAGTCTGGACTGAATGGATTAATGTATTGATTGAAAGAATCGAACAAATTTCTCGAGTTGATCGGAGCTTTTTTTAATATTGTGCTGCTGTAATTCTGCAGAAAATGTGAAAACAGTGTGTAGAGATAGAGTTGTGTTTTCTGTTGTCTATATTTGCATTTAAAAATCTTTGGTTTAGAGTTGAAATTAATTGGTGAAAATTGTACAGTCTTGCAGCTGAGAACATGTACTTTCTGACAGTGATAGTCTAAAGTGAACCATTGTGATTATATTCAACTTGTTTACATTAGAAAGTTTGGTATTCTTTTAATATTAAAGAATTAGCCTTTATATTTTCACATTGCCAATTTCTTATCTTTGTGATAAGCTGGATTATCATCCAAACAAATGGACATTCTTATCTTTGCTTTTTGCTGCCTCTTCATATACAGTATGATCTGTTTACTTTGCTAAAGATGGATAGCTGTAAAAAATGCAATGTCAAGCTGAAAAGGAGACTGGCTTGTTGCAATAAGTGTGGCACTTTAGTATGCAAGGATTGCTCTGGCCTCTCCGAGTCAGAGATATGAGATACATGCCAATGAAGAGAAGAAAAATGTGGTATTTTGTGACGATTGTGGTGTTGGTTCCCAGTCAGCGGGATTGACCGATGATGATGACATTCTATCCTCTGTTAGTGTTGAAAGCTCCAATTTTATCTCCCGGGATGTTTTTACAGCTGAAATAGGCAAGCTCTTAGCAGTTATTGGTGAATTGAGGGCTGATATAGCCACATTGAATAACTAATATAGATCTGGTCAGATGCATCACCAGCCCTGATTTCTCCAGCTCTGCAGTATCTAAGCCTGTCGATTGTTTCCAGGATGCTGGTGTTCGCAGTGTTCCAATGTTTGCACAGTCTGTTGAAAGAGGAGCTTTGGTGCTTATAAGACCTAAGGATGACACTCAATCTGCTGCTGTTACTAAGGCTGATCTGTATCGGAATGTAAATCCTGCGACAACTGATATCTGTGTCAAAAATATTGCTAAAGGTGGCTTGATAGTTAGCTGTTCATCCAGGAAGGATGGGGAAAAGTTCAGGTCTTTAGCTGAGAGCAGTCTTTCTGGTGAATATAGTGTGAAAGAAGTTAAGCATCAACACCCGCGAATACGTATCGTTGGCCTCTCTGAAAAGATTGAGGGGGATGAATTAATAAGACTCATTAAGCTTCAAAATGGAAACATATTATATACTCTAATGTTAAGTTTATCTCTACTGATCTTTTAAAAAATAATAATAGAATTTATCAGGCGGTTCTGCAAGTTGATTATGTTTCCTATAAGTCAGCTTTAGATATTGGTCAGATTTTTATCGGGTATGATCGCTGCTCTGTTTACGATGGCATTTATATTGGCTTCCACCATACTTCCAAATTCTGTAGGGGAAAAACCACATGTCCTAAATGTTCTGGTGACCATCCTCTGAAAAACTGTGTGGCTACTACTCTTTGTTGTGTGGACTGCTTCAATGCTGCTAAGGTAAAGGCTGGAGTTGCCTATGATCATGCAGCCTGGGACCATAACTGTGTGATTTACAGGCAAAAGCTGCAATCGATGAGAGCAGAGATTTTGCACATGAAATAGCAATTACCACAATGCCATGTTGGGGTAGAAACCCAGTCTCCTAACAAACCTGTTGGATCTGTCTCTAATTTTAGACATAATCACCATTCTTCTTTTGCCCGTTCAACAGAGAGGCAATTTAACATATTTTATCAAAACGTCTGGGGTCTCCGGACACGAACTTATGATGTTTACTCTTTTGTTTGCTCTCAGGCATACCCTCTTGACTGTTTTGCTTTCACTGAGACTTGGCTGGATAGTGACATTTATAGTAGCGAACTGTTTGATGATCAATATATTGTCTATAGATCAGATAGTGATTTTTCTTCCTCTTTCAAGACTAGGGGAGGTGATGTTCTGTTTGCTGTGCACACTCGCTTTGCTACTCGTCGCCTTGATATTCGGAAGGACTGTGGCGGATTTGATGCTCTTTCTAATATTGACATTGTGGGGGTCAGAGTCTCTGATCATCGGGCCTTGCCTTATGTTTTTGTTGTTTATATATCTCCCAATACTCCAATTAATGACTACTACCTCTTGTTTGAAGCTCTCGAGTCCCTGTGCATAAAATATGGTCGCGAGACATTCTTAGTTGGTGACTTTAACATGCCTGAATATGCTTCTTGTCGTCAGAACGACCCCTCCGCTCATGTGTCTACTTTTCAAAATTTCTGTAATCTACTACTCCTTGGACAGTTTAATCATGTTGAGAATATTAACAACAGGATTCTTGAGGTGGTTTTGTATACAGACACTTGCTTGGTGGGGGAGGCTCTTGATTCGCCCGTGATTCCTGATGGTCATCATTCCCCCTTAATCATAGAGTTTCCGGTCGGGGGTTCAGTGGTCTCTTCTCCCCTGTTGGAAACACTGGGCAGAGATCATATAATTTTCGAAAATGTGATTTTGTCATTGTATGCGGAGCTTGGGGGCTTGTGCTGGGATGGCATGGATGGGCTTCAGGATGTTGATTCTATGCTTGACTTTTTCTATTCCAGAATTTACGACTTGTTTGATCTGTATGTTCCCATGAATGCTCCAAGAGCATGTAATAGGTATCCCCCGTGGTTTTCTATAGCAATTAAGGTTAGTATCAAATATAAATATTCATTATGGTGTAAGTTTAAGAAGTCTGGAAATGTGGAGTTTCTGGATAGATTTAGGGAGCTGAGACAAAAACTTAAGAGATACATTTATCTTTCTCGAATAAACTACTTTCAGAGGGTTGAAAGAGAGATTAGGTCTAATCCTAAAAATTCTGGAACTGCTCTTCTCGGCGCCGTCAAAACTTTTATATTGGGAATTCATCTAACCAGCAACAGGCAGTTGACAGTTTTGCTTCTTATTTTGCGGGATTTTCTGGTTCCACCCCCACCTCATCACCTACAGCCGTCAGCCTGGCTTCGGGTGACATCACAATGTTTTTTGTTGATGACTTTACAGATGATGAAATTATTACAGCTGTTAAGAGAATTAAGGCTAACATGTCCTGTGGACCTGATCTAGTTCCTGGCTTCTTCGTGCGTGACTGCTTATATGCTTTCCTGACTCCAATTAAGAAAATTTTTAAACTGATTCTTAGATCTGGAACATTCCCCGCGATTTGGAAGCTGTCACGGGTTTTCCCTGTCTTCAAGGCGGGGGATAGTGGTGATCCATCAAACTATCGACCAATAGCCATACTATGTGTCTTCTGTAAGATTTTCGAGGCCTGCTTTTTCGACGAATATTGTTTCACATCAAAAACAGACTCTATTTCTCAGCATGGTTTCATTTGAGGGAGATCGACTGTAACGAATTTAGTTGACATTACACAGTTCATTGCGTCCGCTCTTGACCGCTCTTCACAGGTTGATGTTGTGTATACTGATCTAAGGCATTATATTGTCTAAATCACCCTGTTCTGATTGACAGGATGAGGGCTATCGGATTCTCCGAGGGCTTGCTTGGCTTATTCAGATCTTACCTGGATGGAAGGAGGCAATTTGTTGAGGTTGGGGGCTTCAAATCTAACACCTATCATGTAACTTTGGGAGTGCCGCAGGGTTCCATACTCGGTCCATTACTGTTTAATATATTTATTGACCCAGTTAAACATGTTTTACATGTTCCTTTTTTAATGTATGCAGATGATATTAAGATTTTCGCAAATGTTTCGAGTGTTGATGACTGTTTGCAGCTCCAGAACTGTCTTCAGATCCTTGATGAATGGTGTTGTCGGAGTGGTCTTTCTATGAATGTTTCCAAGTGTTGTGTGATGTCCTTTACTCCAAATAAGCACGCAATTACATTCGGGTACAATATAAGAGGGCTTTCACTTGATCGCCCCGGGACAGTTAAGGACCTTGGAATTGTTTTTGATGGTACTCTATCTTTTAAATCACACTATGAGCAGACTGTCAGTTCTGCTTACAAAACTCTTGGGTTTCCGATAAGAAACAGCAAACATTTCTCACAGACTGACACCCTCCTCCTGCTCTTTAGTTGTTTGGTTAGGTCCCGACTTGAATATGGCTCAGTTGTGTGGGCTCCTACTTATGAGATACATGTGGCAAGTCTAGAATCAGTGCAAAGGAAATGTCTAAAATTTCTTAGCTTTCGTGAGGATGGTCGATATCCGTCTATTGGTTTTCCTCAGGAAAGTTTACTTCTTCGCTTTAGTCTGCAGAGTCTGTCGATGCGCAGGCAGTGCAGTTTCATTATATTTTTATACAAACTGGTTAATTCTGTGTTCGACTGCCCTAATCTGCTTCAGCAACTTAATTTCAATGTGCCTCGTATTGCAGTACGTTTTCCAGGCACATTCTATCTCCCGACTGCTCGTATGCGATTGCTGCGATCGTCTGCAATTTACCAGATGTGCAATGATTACTGTGTATTGCAAGACCGCCTAGATATCTTCTCATGTAATATATCAGAGATAAAAATGTTTTTCAAAGCGATCTAATTTGTGACTCTTTTGTATAGTTTGTTTGATTATTGTTTGTTATTAAAAACAAATTAGTTATTTTTGGTATTATGTACTTATTTGTAATCTTGCAAGTTCTCGTACTACATCATCTGTTATTTCCATATTTTCATGCTGCAAAAAGATCGAAAATGGATTATCTGTAATCCTAAAGCCATTATAAGGTGAAGTCTGTTACACCTATTAAAATACTTGCCTTCAATAAAACTTGACACAGATCCACTTGCAAACAATTCACTTTGAACCATAATTGTTGATAATCCAGTCATAAATAATTTTCCCAATTGCTTTAAAGTAGGATAACATGATATGGAAAGCGCCAAAGTGAAATAATCTGTCTAATTTTATTTTTTCATTGGCTTGAATTGGAAGTGCAATCTTTGCTCTCGCTAAATCATACGTGACTTGTATAAAAGGTTGGTTTAGTTCTTCTAAAATTGTAATACTTTGCTGCGTTGTTTCTAAAACAACAGCTGTAGTTGTTGGTGATGAATTTATAGGAGTCAGGTAGGAAATTAATTGCCGTTGGCTGTCATCTTTGATGATATCACTATTAAACCCAACCCACATAAGGTATTCCTTTGGCAAACATTGAGCATGACTTCACATCCAGATAGTCTATTTGAGTATAAAGGTGAAGATGTAGAGGGATATGGTTTTCGTCAATTGTTGGTTGAAAAGTACTAGTCGTTCTAGGTTTCTTTGGGTAGAAAGGTAATTCTGTGTCTATGGTTTCATAAGATCTTCTTCGGCGTTTATTTGTATGTTTCCAGTTGTTCTTCAATATCGCCTTCAACGCTGTCAATATTTTCATAAATTATTCCCACAGTGTCATGCAGAGTGTCTTTTCCAGTTTTCGTGTCAACAAATCTATCAAAATTGTCGTATGCAACACCTAGCGATAAATTTGCTGTTTTTTAAATTATTTCAGAACATAACCCTGCTCGTGTGGTTGATGCATAAGTTACTTCTGTTTCCAGCTCTTCTACAGCTACAGCTACAATTATAACTTATACAATGTCCGTACCTGTTTAAAATATCTATAACGTTGTGACTACTTGTAAAACTTTTTAATGCTACACCTAAACAAATATGTTTGGACGTTTTTACGTTAACATTATGACTCATATAAATGAAATCTTGTGATAAAGAATTTACATGACGTTTATAATTGTCACAATTTCGATGTTTGCGAGTGCTCCCTCCAATAACTGAACCCACAAATTCCGATAGAGTTGATGGTATTGAGCATTCACCCTGTATTATTCTTTTGAGTGTTTAGCTTGTTCAGTAATCTTACTTTGTTAATGTTTAATATTTATTTGCGCAAAATTGATGCAGCTGCTTGTAAAATTTCCAGATCTTTTAAGTGAGCAAATAGTGAGTTATCAATGATAGTGATACATTTAGCCATAATAACTTTTTTGTGATTTGTTTGCAATATATTTATTTTGCGAGCAAATTTTATACAAAGCTTTTTTTCCAAATGTTGCGCTGTGAATAAATTGGATGTTTCTTCAGTGTCATCATTTAACTCTGAATAGGTTAGGTTAGGTTAAATTGTGAGTCTGCTATAACGGTACCTCCCATGTAGCCTTAAGGTCAATTGTGGCTCACGCCTAATTGTCTTATATATACCTCCTACAGAGGTTGACAATTTTTGTGGGCAAAAGTTCACCCAGACTTTCTGGTGCAAGCTTTGTCTTTCGAAATAGCAGGTGTCTTGTCCTGTCTGCAGCCGGAGAAGAACATAGCACGTGCTCTGCTGTTCCGCCACTCTCCATACACAGCCGGCATTCAGTCTCTTGACCGAGACCAATTCGGTGCATATGGTGACGCAAGCGGCAGTGTCCTGTATACAGGCCGACTAGCGTTCTCAGTTGTCTGTTTAGCTGTAGAAGTTTTTTAGCCCTTGAATCTGAAAGGTCATTTATGAAGGCCTTAGAGTGTGTTCATCCTGGCAGATTTTGCCATTGAAGGATTGTCCTTCTATCCAGGCCTTTAAGGTGCGATTTGCTGTGCGTGATGATAGCACAGGTTCTGGTCTGATAAAGTCCTCCTGGGCACCACCCCTGGTAAGCGCATCAGCTGCTACATTGCCATCAAGGTCTGAGTGACCCAGTATCCAGACCAGCGACACCTCATTGCAGCTGTCTAGTTTGTTGAAGGCAGATTTACAGCTCCATACCATTATTGAATTGCAACGGTAGGAACGAAGATACTTTATTGCAGCTTAACAATGTTTCTTCCACCAAAACACATACTTTGTTAAAGACAATTTGATGGTTGTCTCGATGGATATGCTATAGTGTTTGTATAGGTATTTTAGTTGCTAAATTTCTTTTGTTATAGAATTCAACACGGAAAATAGGGTGGTAATATATTTTTTGATTACTTACATTTTCCAGCTTATCCAATACTTGATTACAGTCATCTGTACCAGATCTTGTATATTGTCCAATGCTTTGTTCAAACTGTTTTTTTTTTGCAACCACTAGTTTAGACTGGAAGTTTTTTTGTCTTATTACGAAAGAAACATGAAATACCAATGCCTACTGGAATTATATATACAATAATTTATTTTCTGGGGGCACATTTTTGTGGCGGGGGGCACAAAGTGTGGTGGAAGAAACTCCGCCTGAGAAAGATGACCCCCCCCCCCCCAAAAAAAATAGAGTGAGTTCGATAGTATTATACTTGCATATGCTCGTGCCAGAGATAACGTTTGGTTGTCTGCCAGGATGTTAGAACCGCGGAAATGTCTGCTGTGCTAATTATCGGCATAGAATATTTTTAATACTTTTTTGTTTTGTTTTGGGGACTTTCTTCCATGACCTTGGAACCGCCATAGCTGACTGCCAGTGTCATTTTTACTTAACAATAAGTGATTATTATTAAATATCCAAGTGGCAGCCTTTATACTACGAAGTTAAACTTTGCCAAATTTTTACACCTTCCATACCTGGGTGACAGTATAGGAACCGCTGGTCGAATTAACAAGCCCCCGTCTCAAGTACGGCAGGTATAAGAGAGTGAATGAAAAAAATATAGAGTTTTATAAAATACTGTAAGTCTGCCGGCCACTGGCTCTTAGACTATTAGCAGTTACTAAAAATATTTATAAGGTCTTATCATAAAACGGGCAAAAATTTGAGTGCAGCCTAGTTTTTTATTTCTTGAAAATGTGTAAACTTTTGTTTTGTAATTGGAAGTTTATCTGTAAATAGCCTGCGGAATTCCTCAATTTTCTTTATGCCTCCTTTGGGGCGATGTGGTAGACATAGAAAATTATCAAATCCAATTTATACTGTACTTGTCCATCTTCTTATTTAAGGGCCCAAATATCGATCACTACTGGGTCTTCTGGTTTTCGCCTGGCCTTATAGATTCCTAATCGAGATCCAAATTATAGTTTTAGCAAATTTCAAAAGTGGGTGAAATTACTTCATAAGGTTTTGGCTTTGTTCTGCTTCTTCTATTAGTCTTGCGTAATCATGTGGAACAGATTGTTTTATTTTTTAGTTTCCTTTCTATGGTTGCATGTACACTGTCACATTCCATATTAGTGTTAAATGAATTAAGTTTAATCAGCCTTAACTGACCTAAAAAATGGATTATTGGAATGAATACTGTAGAGCATGGGGATGTTTTATGGAAAACCCCAATTTTAAAATACACCTACAGTATCATATACCCTGCGACCACTCTTTGTCGCCCTCGTACGAGGTTTCAATATCACTCGAAATGTAGGGTGGTTGGTTTTACTATATCTAGAAAATAAAATTCAATCGTTTGTTTATAAAACTACTTTCATATAAAAAATGAATTTAACACACCCGATTTTTATAATAAAATAAACGGAGACCTTAAAAAGTACAGTATTTAATAATATGACCTTACATTGTGCCCCCTTGGGAAGGAAGCGAAAATTCTTGCGCATAAGGGCGCCTTAAACGAACAATGGATTTTTGTACCCCTTCAATAATTTGAGACTCTGCTTGCCTTAAAATTACGAGCAAAAAAAATTGGAACTGATAAAATATTAATCAATATTCAATTAATTTACTTACCCCTTAAATGTTGTGCTTAGATTCCCTAGACCTCCCAACTACTATCCTTATATCCTTTAACTACTACTATAATAGTCCTTTGGACCTAATTTACTCCCCCATACAGCTAGTGTCGCGTTCCACTGGCCTGTTGTGTATTTCTCTCTCCAAGAAAACTCTTTCACTGACTCGACGTTTGAACTGTGGCCCTCTCGTCAGCATTCTCCCGATCATCGAATTCTTTCAAGTACTTAACTTGGACTTGTGATATCTTACGGCTTCCCTGCGATATCGGGTTACAACATCCTTTTTCACATTCCTAAAGCTGGTCGTTGCCCTTTATTCTGCGGACTCGCTAGTAATTACGAGTTAAAACAATTACATTGTATCTTTTCTGCCTGCAATATGGTTTTGTTCTTACCATGTATTAAATTGATTAATTTAGGTATTTTTTTATGTATGCTATCTTTTATTTATAATTCCCACTTGAAAAAAAAAACATATAGCGGTATCTAGGCGCTCTATAGGTGACCTATCATTATAGTTATCTTCCTTGGACACTAGCCCAAACTCAAAGCAGGTAGCCCTGCTTACACAAGATATCTCTGGATAATTGTGACATTGTACGTTGTTGAAAGCAACAGTAGAGCCTTGGCCATTGCGAGTTCCTATTATGCTTATTACACCCATCAAGAGAAAATTATAGTTGTTTTGTCATTGGAATAAAAAAAAAACTTTTTTCTAAGTAATCCATGAGTAGTGTCGCAAACATTGAAGCTTGCAAATCGGTGTCAGTTTAATGAACCAATAGCATGTTGCTTGTTTAGCATTTAGATCACAGACTGTAAAAATGTGGCAGCACAATTTTGTTTTAAAATATAATGAACTTGCTTGTAGGTAGGCGCATCTTTTCACTGCCTGGATGTTTTCACTCCATGCAGATAACGTGACATCTAGAGTTTTCAGCTTCTGCCTTAGCTTTGGATTTCTCTTTAGCTCGTTTTTGTTTTTCTCACTTTTCCTGCTCCAAATTCCCTGCTTTACACTTTACACACAATCCCGCTCATCTTTTGTTGTTTTTGATGATATATACATTTTTTGAGAAAAATGTGTTTTTATTGCGAAAACCTGGCTCCGCCAGATTGGTGAACGGACTCTTATAAGATATTTACAAAAGAAACATGGTCGCTAGATCTGATCATGCGGTTAATTATTTTTTTAATTATCGCTTGAATGCATACATATTTAAACATACACATTTCAACTGATCCTAAATATAGGTTGCGGGGGCTATAATCGCGGACATTTCAAGACATTTTTTCAAGTCCCACCATGGTGACCTCTCTACTGGTGAATTTTCTTAATTAGAATTCACTAAAAAATAAATCTAACCATAGGATCTACATTTTCTCAAGAACCTGAATAAGCGATCGTTATAGCAACTGAATTTTCTATTGTTCACAATTGTCTTTTCACCAATTCTTAAAAATTAAAGTACCTAAATAGTAAAATATACCAATATTTTTTTCTTGCACACACTTCCTCAAAGTGTTTCTCGAAAGACATTTTTGGTTGAAAGCTTTACAATGATCCTGATACCATTTGTACACATTGGAAGAGTTTGCAAATGAGTCTTGCAAATAGAGGTTTTTGGTGTATTTACGACAGTAGTGACTGGGGAGCTTAGGAAGGTTATCCAAAAATGTTTTCAAGAACTCTGCGTTCCGTTTTATTAATGAGCTTTATGATAAACTTTTTTCTGTTCCCAAGTTGTTACATTTTCCTAAAATGCTGTAAATATGGCAGATCTCTGGATTTAATTTATTTTACTACATTTTCTTTTACATCAGATTGGCAGGCTAAGCCCATTAGTCTGGCATTTCCTGGGACATCATGAAAGATACATTTTTGTTTTTTTGGTCTTCGGTAGCCCAGATACTTTTTTCCCCTTATACGCAAAATTTGATTTTTCTTCCTTTTTCTAGTGCCATTCTCAATCAACTGAGTTAAGTTGTCTTCTTTTGTTTCCTAATTTCATATTCAGCCTCAGTTTCGGTTTCGCCACTATCTTCATTGCTAATTTCCTTCACTTCAGGTTTGACCACTATATCGTCACTGTGGCCTTAAAGATCTATTGTCATGCTTCCACCTAATTGCTAGAGCACCCTGTCCAGCTTTATTTGAGTCAACAGCCTAGGCAGATGCTTCTCTGTGTAACTTTCAGCCTTTGGAGAAGAGACATTGTACCTTCTCTAGTTCCTCCATGTTTTTTTTTGTCCGTGGAGAAAGTCCACAGTTGCCCCTCAGCTGGGAATTTTTCTACCGCTGTCCAGATACTAATCTACAGGTCTTTATTGTCGCCCTTAATCTGGTTAGCATGTTATTGGTCTCCAACCTTTCTCTGTCTTTGTCTGGCACCTAGACAGTGCATGTATAAAGTCCCCCTACATCATTCCCCTGTAGTGCTCTAAGGCTTGGGCCCTCCCAAGGCCGAAACAGGGAACAGCCTTCTGAAGTCACCCAACACTTGTTGCATCAGCACACGCCAAGTTCTTTGCCTTTGTCTGGCACCTAGACAGTGCATGTATAAAGTCCCCGTATATCATTCCCCTGTAGTGCTTTGAGGCTTGGGCCCTCCCAAGGCCGAAACAGGGAACAGCCTTCTGAAGTCACCCAACACTTGTTGCATCAGCACACGCCAAGATGAGGTATCTTGGCCCATGTGTGCACTTAGCAACCTGCATTTGAGGTCCATCTGGAGGGATTTCCTCAAGTGGTTGTGTGATGGAACCCTGAAGAGCCTTTAATCTACCTGGCTTCATCATGGCAGTTGAGGATCCACTTAGAATGATAGCCACCCTATGTTCTGTGAGGACCATCCCGAAGAATATTTTACTTTTGGCCTTCTTTACTCTATATTTTCCATTCGCTGTCTGTGGGCATGGCCTCTTTTAGGCTTCTTTTCCGCCTTATTTGTCCACTGCCTGTTTCCTCTTATAGCTTTGCAAATTCTTGAAATCTGTGGTTTTTGTTGGGCCTGTTTGAAATCTGATCTGTTTTTCCTGGATTACAGCCTTTTTGGTTCTGTCTTTTCTGGGTTAGTTTCTATAGCCTATTTTTTGTGGGCCCTGATAGGAAATGACGACCCAACATTTCCCCAGGAAAAAAAAATCAACTATGAGTGTAATCTGGTAATAATGTTTATAAACAGTTCAACCAAAAATAACCGGTTTATTTTCATAGACAATAAAATAGTTGATGTGTGGTATGCAGATATTCAATTAATTTTGACTTCTTAGTAGTTAGGTCTTAGAAGTTTTAGTTTTTGTGAAGCAAATGCTTTACAAATTATTCTTCCTTAAAATTTTTGGGACACTTTTGAACAACTATACCTCCTTACTGGTGCAATCTAGTGTATGGTTAAGTTGCACTTAATCATACAATCTTATGGTCTCCTCTGTGTATTGGTATACAGAACACTTTTTATATAACCAGTAGCTCTGTAAAGTTGCTTTAGAGATTGTTTTTCTAAATTGATTTTTTGTAAATTGTCTTAATTCTACCTAACGAGTATTTAAACTTTTTCAGCTGTGTATACTGCAGGCTTAAACAGGAAAAATCCACACAGCTTTTAAAGAATAATTTTGCCAACCACCATCATAGGGCTGCCACAGTCAAGGAGTTAGGAGGACAATTGTAAGTAATTTAATTTTTATATGCAGGGTATAAAACAAATATGCAACCATATCTGTTTATATTTATATAAATAAAAGTTTTCCTTAATTATGTGTTTTTTTCTTTTCCTTATGCAGCATTTTCCTTATGCAGTTTTATTTTCATGAAATTACATTTATTACATTACTTGTGTTATATGCTATATAATATCTATTTTATGCTATATAATATTTATAAATGCTATTTAACAAAAATGTATTCGTATAAGTTTTAGATAGAAAATTTCTATCATCGATAATTTATATAAGGGTAAATTATGTATTACGAGGTAAATGCCAAAATTTCTGGCCTGACTATGAAAGAAAGGCGTAGACCGACAATTAAATTTTATTTTTTCAATATAGCCTCCCCAACATCAATGTACTTATTACATGGTTTCAGCAACAATTCAGTACCACTAAAAATATTATTTCGGTTTGTCCTCAAACTGTGCCCAAACTGCAGCTTTCACCTCTTCGTCGTCACTGAAATAGCGAAAGTCCTTTTTCAAATTTCCAAATAGGTAGTATTCACCGGGGGTCATCTGGACTACATAGAGTGTTATCAATTTGTTCGAAACCGCAGTCACGAATTGCGGCCTGTGCAGCAGTGTGCACATGTGCATTGTCATGGAACAAACACACGTCTTTGGTCAGTTTCCCACGTCTTTTTTCCCGAATATTTTGTAATTTATGCAATTATGCCTCATTGCCTGTGATGTTGCGTTCTTTAAAGTCTATGAGAAGAATACCCTGAGAATCCCAAAAATCATAGTTATCACTTTTGTCTACAGGGTTTTGTCCACAGAGGTCCAAAAAGGATCTGGCACATTCAACACGAAGCTGAACTGCTGAAAGATATTTGGGGACCCACATTGCACTAACTTTATTTATGCCCAAATGTGTGTCGAGGATTTGGTGAATACCTGTATGTGAAAGCTCCAACATTTTTGATCATTCTTTCACTCTCAAGCATCGATTGCTTTACAAGAGATCCTTAACAAGGACAATCTTGTCCGTCACCACTTCCACCGTCCTTTCTGTTCTTGTCATCTTCCAAGGATTCCTGTCCAATTCGAAACCGTTTTGACTAATCTTTTACTACAGAATAAGATGGAGAATTTTCCCTGTACACTCCATCTAGCCGTTTTTTGATGTTTTGAGGTGGAAGCCTTTCTTGAGTAACGAATTTAATAACAGCTCTATACTTAATTTTTATGACTTCTGACATTGTGAAGAACAAGTGTCAGTTAAAAGAAAACTAATTGACATAAAATCCATTTTTGTTTATTCCAAGGCTAATAAGACGAACCAATGTCCTACCAAAATTTGACAGACTACGATTTCTTGCATCTATGTCGGGGAAATTTTGGCACTTATCTCGTATTTTTCAATTTGCTGTTGAACTTTTAATTTTGATAATTAGGTTTTCACCTTGGCTTACTAACTGCAGCAGCTCATATGTTTAAGAAGCTTGCCCATTAACAGCTTGTGCAGACTAAGTCTACAGATCGTTATATTATCCTAGTAGATTGAGACAGCAATGCATAAACTTCACTGACTATGATTAAAACATTTACTTTCACAAAGTGCGGGATAATGTCAAACATCTGAAATACTTTTGTCAATTTCACCATTGCATGCTTTAATCTAATGGCCTTTCAGATATTACCTTTTTTGATGGACCAGGGTATCCAAGCTTATAGAAAATTGCTGATACCTTTGCATAATTTTTTCCAAAATGTTTATAAATTGGCAACACCTGTCTGTTCTGTTCTATTCTCCTTTCTCATTTTTTGTTGTTGATTAAATTTTGTAAGGTATTTGTTTTGGGTCCTTTGTTGTTCTTAATATAGACTGTCTATAAATTAACACATAAATTGACCAAAGATTGACCATTATTTAGGAAAATAAAAAACCGGTCGATTTTGATTTTCAACTAACAAACTTTTTGATATAAAAATCTCACCCGTATCGTTATATCTCTTTAAGGACTAGTTTCCCTTGCGAAATTTGAAATTGGATAGTGGGCAGAGCGACACCTTTTTAAAGCTAATCCAATTCTCTATTCAGCAACACATTTTTTATTTTATTTTTTGTAGGAATAACAAGGTGAAGGATAACATTTCTACTATCAGTAACACCTAACACAAGTGAGGCCTATAAAGAATTACAGAGTTTAGTCTTATCTAATCAAATGTTCGGAATGCCCGCCCTCTTGTGCCTGACAATATCGCAAACAGTCAAAAAATTGTTGTTGGACTTCCCAATCTCTGGAGAAATGTAGGTACATTCGGCTCTAATTATTGTTTTTAATTCGTCGATAGTATCGGGTTTACTTCCGAATATCACATTCTTCAAATCACCCCACAGAAAAAATGAAAGGGAGTTACGTCAGCTGATCGTGCTGGTCACTCGATTGCACCACGCCTGCCAATCCATCTGTTGGGAAATTGTTGATCCAGAAACATTAACATCATAATGCACGGGGGCATCATCTTGTTAATACCACAAATTATGATTTACGAAACCAGCATTGGGTCCATCAGGAAATAAGTTCAATAACATCGGAATGAGATATTGCTGTAAAAATTGTAGATATTGTGGTGCATTTATAGTTCCATCAAAAAAGTAGGGACCAATAATCCTACTCGTAACAATTCCCCCCCAAACATTTACGTTTTGTGGATATTGTGTGTGATTCTGTCGCAGTCATCTTGGAGTTTTCCTTGCCCAATATCTGCACTTTTGATGGTTAACTTCTCCATGTAGTGTAAAAGTAGATTCACCCGAAAACAGAATATTCCACACTTGCAAAGAGATCATTACATTTATCCATCAATGTTGCACAAAACTGCATCCTTCGGTCTGGAGCGTCATCGGATAACTCCTGCAAAAGCTGTATGTTTTAAGGATGAAGCTTTTCAAGTTTTAATACTTGATGTGCCGTCTGAAATGGAATTCCATTGTCTTGGCAAATTTGCTGAACACTACTGTGGGGATTCTCTTCCACTGACAATAAGACCTTTAATTTCACTTCTTCACTTATAGACTGGCGACCTGTTTTTGGCAAATATACCAGGCTAGACGTTTTTCGAAATTTTGTAAACCAGGATACACACTTCTGCCCGAGTTCGGATCCTGTCACCATAACCAATCACCACTAGAACTTCAATTCTTTGAGCTATTGATACACGCATTTTACCAACAATTCAATTATTAGTTTAAAAAAGCAAAAGTTGAAAATTATATTTATTCACTTTGCACGACAACCAAAACGTAAATTTACTACTATTATCTGTAGATTGTATCGCAAACAATTATCAAACTTATGCTCGACTACTTTTTATGACAGATGTCACAGCAGATAATTGTTATCATCAGTTGATTGTTACAGATAGGACATACTATACAACAAAATCTCTAGAGTTCTTTTCGTACAAGAAGTCCAACATTTTGAACATTGTTTACAGACTTTGAGATCTTGAAGTATCATATATGTATCATATCAGTATCATAAGAGTGGACTATGTAATTATTTACAGGCGTCACATGTGTTAGGTGTTACTGATATTAAAAATTTTATTACTCACTTTATTTTATTCCCACAAAAAAAAATCGTGTTGCTGAATAGAGAATTAGATTACCTTAAAAAGATGTATCCCACTACCCACCATCCAATTTCTAAATTTCGAAGGGGTAGCTATCCTTTGAAGAGGTATGATGACAGGGGCAAGATTTATATCAAAAAGTTAGTTTTTGACAATAAAAATCAACCAGTTTCCAAATGTTCGTTAATAATGGTCATTTTCAATTTGATTGAATTTATGCGTTACTTTATAGACAAAGTGTATATAAGAAATGGCTCACAGGTTGAACAGCGTCTAGGATTTATTAAAACTCGAAATTACAGCTTCGGTTTTGGAACAATTTTCAAGAGGCTAAAGAAATATGGAAAGAAATGAACTCTTAAGACCTGATTTTGCATACTCCTTAAAGCGGTGGATAAGGGTAGGTTGGGTTGTAGTAGTTTGATTACGGGGCCTCACTCTGATTATTCCCCAAATCTCACTGGAGATCGTCTTTAAGGTCTCAGTGTGTTTAACCCTAGACTTGAGAGAGATCTGACCCTTCATCAAAAGTCTTGTATTATTTAAAGCAAGTCAGGCAAAAGGACATTTTTGTTAATCTGTCTATTGATTTGGTCATTTTGTGTTTGCAATGGCGATATATTAGGTTTCCAGGTAACCAGGCGTCGAAGACCATCACCTGGCTTGTTTAAGCAATCAGGACTTTTTTTTTTTTAATCTCGATCAGCTCCCAGATAATTTTGGTTTTGAAGTTGTAAACTGGGGCTATTGTTTTGGAATTGCTGAAGTTTTTTATTATATGAATATGATGCATGGCCAGTGCTGATGAAGGATCAGATTTTTTAACTGTGAGGGCATGTTCAAACATTCTATTCTGGATATGTCCAAACGTTTATCCTATATGTTCTGCAACAGTCAGAATAAGGAATTCCATAAACTCCATGGGATTCGTTTGAACTCGTATCCTTAAAAGTTTTTATTAGATTTGACAGCCTTTGTTCTGTTGTAAAAATGGTTTTGATATTATGGGTTCTCAAAATTTGGCTGATTTTGTCCGTGACCCCTTTAATGTATTCTAAGAAGGCTGTGTGCTCTTGCGAGGTTGGTTCTTGTGGTATAGGCTGGTTTTTGGGTGTTTCTAATGTTTCGTGGTACATATGTGATTTTTTTCGTATCTGTGTTCCAGCAATGTGTGTTCTAACCACAGAATTTAGTTGCGATGGGCGATGGTTGGATTGGGCGTTAAGGAAGCGATTCATGTGGGTTGGTGATATGCAACTCTGTGATGTGACTTTTCTGGGTCTTAAGTTCAACACAAATTAACTGAAGATTGCATGTAGATTGTCACTTGCAAGGTTGCAGATATGGTTTATGCTCTTTTGTAATATCTTCTGCAGTAGGTACAGACTCAAATGTGTGCACACGCTTTTGTCACTTAACATCATCACCCCTTATATCTTAATTTGTCCGATCTTCAGATATCTGCTTCTACTGCCAGCAGTCATTCTCTACGTCTAATTTTTTTAAAATTCATCTAGGTTTACGTTTAACCAATATCACGAGATCGTCTGCATAAGCAACCTCCAACTGTTCAAGGGTGGCCAGCAAATCATCCATGAAGAGGGAGCACAGCAGGGGAGAGAATACTTCTGGTGTGCACCCCCTCGCTGTTTTAAATCTGACGCCTTCTCCCTGTGGCAAGGTGGCGACGGTCGTGATCTATAGCATACTTCGGATCCAGCAACATCATATGATATAAACTCCTCTAGCAGCAGTTACTTCATATGGTCAGTTGGGTATTGTATTGTCGACTGCTTCTATGTGAAGAAATGTATCCACCGCTACCCCCACCTCCCTGTTATACAGGGAGTGGGTGATTTTGTCAAGGTTGAGTGCTAGCTCAGCAAATTTCCTACTTTGGTAGGCATACAGATGGATATTAAGCCCTTTTCGACAGTATACAGAAAAAACTTTTTACCTATTTGGTAGAGGCAAAATCTCTTTTACTTATTTATTATTTTTATTTTTATGATTAATTTCTTAAATATAAATAGAATTTATGTTGATATTTTTGACAATTGTGGTATTGACATGCCACCTTTCGAGTTGTACTTTACTCTGTACAGCTATATGCATTATTCTTCACTGGACGAATGCTTTAAAATGTGCATAGTATAATCAGTTTGTTGTTGACATATAAAAGAAGTATTTATAACAAATAAAACTGATTCATTTATCAAAAAGTTTAAGACCTTTTGGAGTTCGGGCCTGTTTTTTTTAAAATTTATTGTGTACCAGAAAAGTAATTAATTTATAATTTGGTTGGCTGTCTAGAGGAAGATAATTTATTAAAAAGACTTATATTTGGATACTTTTGCTATATATTATTGCATCACTTGCTCATATCTCATAAAATTTAATAGCAGTAATGCTTTTTGGACTTAATTTGTTTTGTCTTCATTAAATAGTTTTTAAGTGCAATTTGGAGAACCTAATTCATCCTAATATAGTTTTTAGACCTGACGATCGTTTCGCCAACAAAGTTAGTGTCATCAGAGGGATGAATAAACTAAGCGAATAAAAACTAGAACTACTATTTATATGCTAGTTGCGAACAGCGTCCTCTACGAAGGTATACAGACAGACCCCCACTGATAAGTCTTAAATCCCTGTAATTAAATTGCGTACCTTATTTTGTAATACTGTGCGTCATTATCAAATATTCCTTCTAAGAAGGACACACTGATTATCCAGATAACAGTTGGAACAATAGACTACATAGCACTCTATTCATCGAAAAATTTTTGTTCAAATTTCCAACGGTATATACTTTCGTAAGCATCTAGCTGACGCCACTGCTTGACATTTTTGATTGAGTTGAGATTTTCTTTATCCACATCAGATTATTATCTCAAATATGCTGAGCAATACATGATTTACCGATAGTACCATATCTCAGTTGTGTTAAATGTTCTTTAAATCGAGTTTCAATAGTTATTTTAGTCCCCAACCTATTTAATTTACAATCCTTACAACCTAGATTCCTCATAGATTCCAGACGCTTCTGTGGTTTTATCTTTATGTATTTTTCTTGCAGAAGATCTTAGTTGTAAATTGGCTTTCTTAAAAATGTTATTGAAACCACTTTTAATTCGCGGATCAAATGGTAAACAGACTTTACTTTCATAGAGGACGGTGTTCACAACTGCTGGGCAACTAACATAAATAGTACTAGTTTTTATTCGCTTAGTGTATTCATTGCTCTGATTAGGCTAACCGTTTTGGAGGTTTAACAACTGTACTGATGAATTAGGTTCTCCAAATTATACTTATCAATGCTCATCACAGGTTCCAATCTTCACTCATTAAATAGTTTTTGTTATGTTAAACATAGTATTAAATCTGCTATGCTGGTTAAAGTTGTATCTACTTTTACAATCAAAACTTGTAATTGTGCTCAAGAAATGCGCACCAGAACTTGCTCCTGACCTGACTCGTCTGTTTCAGACATCTTACAATAAAGGCATATTCCCTAGTAACTGGAAAACTGCTCGAGTACAACCCTTCCCCAAGAAAGGATCTAAAGCGCTTCCTAGCAACTACAGGCCTATTTCTCTCATTTCAGTCATCTATAAAGTGATGGAAAAGTATATAAACACTGAATTACAAAAATTTCTTGAAAAACAGTCTAATCCACGACAGGCAATATGGATTCCATCAGCGCAGATCAACTGCCGACCTCCTTTCCTTTGTCACCCATTCTTGGAACAAGTCTATGGACCTACACAGTGAATCCCAGATTGTCGCTCTAGACATATCCAAAGCATTCGACCAGGTCTGGCATGCAGCGCTGCTTAATAAACTTCAGGCCTATGGCCTACCACCAAAACTTTGTACCTGGAAAGCAAATTTCCTCTCTAACCGGAGCACTACTGTTGTCGTGGATGGCCATTCCTCTAAACCGTATCCAATTAATGCAGGAGTTCCTCAAGGTTCAACTTTAGCCGCTACTTTGTTTCTTCTCCACATCAATGACCTTCTCTCTAGCACATCCAACCCAGTTCACAGTTACGCGGACGACAGCACCCACCACTCAAATATACAATATAAGCCTGTCTCTTTAGCCTAATTAGATGAGGATCGCAGACTTATGGAGGGTTCTGTCTCTGTGGATCTCCAAAAAATATTAGACTGGGGAAGTAGAAATCTTGTACAATTCAATCCCACCAAATCACAGTCTTGCTTTCTTTCTCATAAGAGATACACCAGCCCTAGACTCATCACAACGAACAACCAAGTTGTTCAAAGTAATGAGTCGTTTTCACTTGTTGGCATTTCTGTGGATCAAAACCTCAATTGGCACCAACATGTCACATCAACTGCAGAAGCGGCTGCTAAGAAATTAGGTGTCCTCTTCCGGGCTCGCAAATACACATCTGGGGTGCTTCCGCCACTTCTAAAATCGCTATCCTGGAGTCTATTCAGAAGAGAGCTATACGTCTTATCGGTGACCCTACCCTCACCCAAAGGCTGCCATCTCTTGCCCACCGACGTGCCGTTGGTGACCTCTCTATCTTTTATAGATATCTGCACGGGCACTGCTCAGAGGAGCTTTCTTCCATAGTTCCTCCACCTGCTGTCCCCAACAGATCTACCAGGGGAACAAAGCGAATGCACCCTTTTACTGTCCAGGGCACCAGACATAGAACATCTCGTTATGCCCGCTCTTTTGTCCAGAGGACTTCCAAGTTGTGGAATTCCTTGCCGGCACATATTTTTCCTTCTCCCCCGAACCTCCAAACCTTCAAGTCCAGAATTAACAAGTTGCCTCTTTCCTCCTTGTCGACACTCACGGTACGATGGTATTTAGACTGTAAGCCCTCGTGGTGTGTTCTTGAAATAAAAAATAACTTTTAATTTGTGTGTATGAGAAGTTATTTTCTCATGATGGTGTATAAGGGATTAAGTTGTAACTGCATGAACTTTTTTGTTAGAACCTTATCGCAATTACTTCTTGCAGCTTTATTTCGACATAAATCTCAAATTAAAAAAAAATACCATGTGCATTTAATTTATATTTTCAGGTTACTTTTATTTTTGACTATTTATGTATTATGTATATTTATGTCAATATTTTTGATAGTCGTGGTATTTATATGCCGCTTTTAGACTTTTACTTTACCTTTATAGTTAAAGCCATATTGCTATGTGTTGTAGTATTTATATTGTACATACATCAACACATTAAAAATAACCAAAACAACCGACAGTTACCTACAAACTGTTAAATGGAATGAAGTTACATTATGGAATATTCTATTACAGATGAATGTTTATCAAGAAATTACATTATTTTTAGCTATCAGACTATATATGCACATTTCTAAACCGCAGTGAATATACAATTCAAAGTTTATTTTAAATGCTGTCAGTGACGTGACAATTATCTGTTTATAATTTAGGTAGTGATTTAGCTGGGGTCCATTTTTTTTTTTGCCCTTTAATCTACATTTCACTGTCTATTTTTATAGCCTAGAACTTTCCAACTATATGGGAGAAACTTAATTTATTCATGCAGAATATTGAATGACCACTTTTCATTTTTCATTGAACAAATGCTAATAAAAGATTACCAGCTGTGTCATGTTTTTTTAAATGGTGATTTTTTTTCTTCTCTTCATTTGCTTATCAGCCAACATTTCGTTGTCTATTTTAAGACAGTACACAGATAAACTTTTTTTGATCTATTGTAGATAAACTTTTTTATCAATTTGGCTGAGACTCAATCTGTTTGCATAATATCCAAAGATCACTTTTCATTCTTCACTGAGCAAATGCTAGTGATTAAAAAAGTGGTTAATATGATAGTTTCTTTGTTTGTTGTTATGTAAAAGAAGCATTTATAACACATAAAAGTGACTTGTTTATTAACAAGGTCAAGATATTTTGGCGTTGGGAGTATATGGATTGTTTGCTGTTTATTAGTGGTTTTGAGTCCTTGTGTACCAGAAAACGGATCTCACTTATAAGATTGCATATTTATAGGAACATAGTTAATTGTCCCGAAATACTTTATTTGGTTACTGGCAAATAGTTATTGCATCATTTGCTCATATCTTCCATAAAACTCCACAGCAGTACTTTTAGTTGGGCATAATTTGTGCCGTCTTTAAATAGTTTTGGTTCTTGTAGTATTAAACATAGTGTTAAACATGCTATGATGGATAAAGTTGTACAACAAAAGCACATTTGTTTATCAGAAATATTATTTTCTCCTGGAAATGTTATAAGAGTGTACTTATAAGGTATCAGAGTATATTGCATAAACTTTTTTATAGGAAGATTACAGTTGTTTACTCATGGCCTTTATTGTATTGCAAGTCTCTTGAAGGAAATAGTGTTACCACGTGTGATGCTTAGATTAATGTTTACAGGTTGTGTTTATATTAAGTAATACTTCTAAATAGAAATATTGTTATAACAATATTTCATAGCTGTGGTATTAAATGCCACTTTTAAGAGTTGTACTTTGCCTTCATAGTTATAGATATATTTGATCTTATTTTTTGCCATTACATTTACTGGTTACCAATTTACATTTTTATAGGTAATATTTATATGCTACGTACATCACTGCACTAAAACTAAGACACTGTTAATATGTTAATGGAATTAAAGTTACGATATGTTTGGAATATTCTATTGTATATACTGTGCATGTCGGAAGATAGCAGTTGCTGTCTTTTCATACACCAGATACTAATGTCCACTTTTTAAAGCTTGGTTTTCCTGGACTGCAGTAAATGTTTCACTTACTATCGCATGCACTTTTTAAAGCTTGGTTTTCCTGGAATGCAGTAAATGTTTAACTTACTGTCGCATCACAATTGTTAGGTCCCTAACTATGATATTAAGTGGGGACTTACTCTATAAGGTATCAGAGTATATTGCATAAACTTTTTTATAGGAAGATTACAGTTTACTCATGGGCTTTATTCTATTGCAAATCTCTTGAAGGAAATAGTGTTACCATGTGTGATGCTTAGATTAATATTTACAGGTTGTGTTGATATTAAGTAATACTTCTAAATAGAAATGTGATTGACAATATTTCATAGCTGTGGTATTAAATGCCACTTTTAAGAGTTGTACTTTATATTTATAGATATATTTCCATCTTTTTTTGCCATAAGAACATTTACTGGTTACCAATTTACATTTTTATGGGTAATATTTATATGCTACATACGTCACCGCACTAAAAATAACAGACCCTGTTAATATGTTAATGTTAATGGAATTAAAGTTACGATATATTTGGAATATTCTATTGTAGGTACTGTGCATGTCTAAAGATACAGTTGCTAGGTTTTCATACTCCATATACTAATGTGCACTTTTTAGAGCTTGGTTTTCCTGGACTGCAGTAAATGTTTCACTTACTCTCGTGTGCACTTTTTAAAGCTTGGTTTTCCTGGAATGCAGTAAATGTTTCACTTACTGTCGCATCACAGTTGTTAGCTCCCTAACCATGACATTAAGTGGGGACTTACTGTATAAGGTATCAGAGTATATTGCATAAACTTTTTTATAGGAATATTACAGTTGTTTATTCATCATGGGCTTTATTGTATTCCATGTCTCTTAAATTGAAGAAAATAGTGCTATCAGGTGTGATGCTTAGATTTGTGTTTACAGGTTGTGTTCGGATTGACTAATACTCTTAAATAGAAATATGGTTATGACAATATTTCATAGCTGTGGTATTTAGATGCCACTTTTAAGAGTTGTACTTTACCTTTATATTACCTTTATAGTTACAGACATATTTCCATGTTTTTTTTGCCATAAGAACATTTACTGGTTACAAATTTTCATTTTTATGGTAGCATTTATATGCTACGTACATCACCATAGCAAAAATAACAGACACTAGTAATATGTTAATGGAATTAAAGTTACGATATGTTTGGAATATTCTATTGTAGATGCCTTGAATGTCGAAAGATAGCAGTTGCTGTCTTTTCATACACCAGGTACTAATGTGCCCCTTTTTAAGCTTGTTTTTCCTGGAATGCAGTAAATGTTTTTTTGTAATCGTTTTAACTATTTTAGAGATAGTTTTGTTTAACATGGATTCTTTAACAAGACTAATTTACTTAAATTGTAGTATTTAACATGCTATATTCAGTATCTTTTTGTAAAACCTGTATTTGTTGAAATTTAAAAAAATTGACATATAAAGGTGTATAAGAAGATTACAGTTGTTTACTTCTCATGGGCTTTATTGTATTGCATGCCTCTTAAAGTGAAGAAAATAGTGTTATCAGGTGTGATGCTTAGATTTATGTTACAGGTTGTGTTTGTATTGAGTAATACTCCTAAATAGAAATATGGTTATGACAGTATTTCATAGCTGTGGTATTTTTAGATCCCACTTTTAAGGCTTGTACTTTACCTTTATAGTTACCGACACATTTCCATGTTTTTTTTGCCATAAGAACATTTACTGGTTACCAATTTCCATTTTTATGGTAGCATTTATATGCTACGTACATCACCATAGCAAAAATAACAGACACTAGTAATATGTTAATGAAATTAAAGTTACGATATGTTTGGAATATTCTATTGTAGATGCTGTGCATGTCTAAAGATAGCAGTTGCTGTCTTTTCATACACCAGGTACTAATGTGCCCCTTTTTAAGCTTGGCTTTCCTGGAATGCAGTACATTTTTTTTGTATCGTTTAACTATTTTAAAGATAGTTTTGTTTAACATGGATTCTTTAGCACAAGACTAATTTACTTAAATTGTAGTATTTAACATGCTATGTTCAGTATCTTTTTGTAAAATCTGTATTTGTTGAAATTTGACGTATAAAGGTGTATAAGATTACAGTTGTTTACTCGTCACTGGCTTTATTGTATTGCATGCCTCTTAAAGTGAAGAAAAAGTGATCAGGTGTGATGCTTAGATTTATGTTTACAGGTTGTGTTTGAATTGAGTAATACTCCTAAATAGAAATATGGTTATGACAATATTTCATAGCTGTGGTATTTAGATGCCACTTTTAAGAGTTGCACTTTACCTTTAGGCACTACTCACACAGGGATATTCAAATCTCGGATACCGGGAGACTTGGATACGGAGACTTTGAGACTCAAAGACTGTGGTTGCCCGTTATCCTCACACGGTCGAGACTGAAACTGCGAGTTTCCGATCAAAAATGATAAAATCAGTATTCAGTCACTGCCGAGTGTGGAATAAGTACGTTTCTTTATTTATGCGCTTATAATTTCAATATATAACGGTAAAATGTCTAGTGATAGTAGTAGTGATGAGGATATCATTATTCAATATTATTATTACCGCCACAGAAAGAGAACAATTAAAAGGTTCTGGTTACATCCATACATTGAAAGAAACATACATTGTAGATTATTTGTTGCTGCAAAAGAATTGCAGGAATCAGATTCCAAGTTCCTTGCATTCTATAGAATGAGAAAAGATACCTACCAAAAGCTAACTCAGCTGATCACTCCCGCTATTCATTATAAAGACACCAACATGAGGGAATGTGTAAGCCCTGAGGAACGAGTTCTAGTAACATTGAGGTAAGTAAGTGAAAATCGCAATGTACTTATGTCATTCCTTTAATATCTAACGCAAACGTTATAATAATAAAAAGTTAACTCAAACATTGGAATACTCCAGCACCTCTCGAACCACTTGAAAATAATTTTGCGAAGTGGCCAGCCCTTGTTCGTCCACTGGTGGCATGACGTTTTCCTGCGGGAAGGAAGCTGCGTCATTATATGATGATGAAGAAGACGGATGTGGTGAATAGTGTATAGCTGTGTGAGCTGGCTGAATGGATTGCAATTCTTCCTCCCTGATCTCATCAATCAGACGTAGTACCCCACGTCTAAATGACCGCATCTGAGCTTCAGTTAAAGGTTCGATTTCTGGCAGCAAACTCAAAAGGTACATTCTCTTCCCTTGTGGATCTTTTCCTTCGTTATCAATTTTTTTTCTTTTTGCGTCCATAAAATCTTTAAACGATTTGTCCACATCGCTTAAAGTTTTTCGCTTGCGTTTTTTTTGAGAAGAATCTTCTATAACCAAAGGAGGTGAAGTAGAAATTATTGGTGGCGGTAGGGATGCAGTTGTGCTATTTTCTTCCTCCTCATCAGAGGGGAATGTGTCTTGTAAAGGTGCGTTTAGCACCTCTTGAGACACCGCAGTAAGGGTAGACTGTAGCTCATTGGATACTTTAGGTATATTTCCTTCTGGGTTTGCAACTGTTCTAATAAAAGGCAGTGCAAACTGCATAGCCTCTGCCAAGTAATAAGGTTTTTTTCTTCTTGCACTTGAACCGCTTCGTGTTGGCTTTAGGTGTCGTACAAATACGGAGCGCAGATTTTTCCACTTCTCCTTGCACTCGCTCACTAAAAAGATATAAATACGAATTACTAACTCCACTATTAACGTAATTAATGAAGGAAAACTAGTTTTTGTATTCTAGCTTTCAGCTGTTTGGGAGGTCATTCAACATAATTATTATTTATTGCAGATATCTAGCAACGGGCTGTACTTTTACATCACTCTCATTGTACTTTGCAAGAGGACAGACTACAGTTATTTACATCGTAAGGGAAACTACCAAATTAATTTGGGAAGTGCTGAATCATATCTACATGCCTATTCCAGACGAAGTGCAGTGGAGAACAATTTCTCAACGTTTTCATTCATTGTGGAATTTACCAAATTGCTTGGGAGCGTTGGATGGGAAGCACATTCGCATCGAAAAATTACCAGGGTCCGGTTCCACTTATTTTAATTATAAACAGTACCACTCCATAGTACTACTGGCATGCAGTGATGCTGATGGTTTTTTTACTACCATAGAGACTGGTTACGCTGGCAGAAATAGTGATGGAGGGATATTTCGTGCATCAGCAACCAAACATTGGATTACAAATGAAATGTCAAACCTGCCGTCACCCTCAGGATTACCAGAAGATGAAAATGATTGTAACTTCCCTTACTATTTTGTTGGAGATGAAGCATTTCCTTTGTCAAGATACTTGATGCGGCCTTACCCCCAAAGAACCCTTGATAATACTAAAAGAATTTTTAATTACAGATTAAGCAGAGGAAGAAAATCCGTGGAATGTGCTTTTGGAATGATGACAAAAAAATTTCAAGTCTTGAACAGCCCTATTCGCGCCCGAACTACGCAGAGAGTAGTTGATATAATAAAATCAGTTTGCATTTTGCACAATTTTATTCGAAAGTCTGAAGGTATTCAATATGATAGTTATGAACCACCAGAAAACTTCGAAACTCCTACTACAATTGTTCATCCAAGAGAGGACTTAATACTGAATTCTCGGTCTACTGCTAATGAAGTTAGGAATTATTTAGCAAATTATTTTCTAACACCTCGTGGTTCCCTCCCATGGCAGTGGAAGTACTGCATCAACATTTGATGGTGTCATTCTCATTATTGTACTTAAACCACAGTTTTAAATAATTATAAAAATCTTATAATAAACGTTTCATAAAAAAATTGGATATTTTTTTATTAATTTACTCAAGGATATGTGTTAACTCACCTGAGAGCTTAACTTCCTTGGCTATTTCGTTCCACGCCTTTTCCGTCACATCTTTTTTTGAATAGTCTTTCAGCTTATAATTATACAAAACTGGAAACTTTTCCACTTCACTCACAAATTTTAAATTAAACGCCTGTTCACTCATCTCAAAATATGTATTAAACAGTGCTCGAAACAAGGCAACTGAGCGACTACGAGACTAGCACGTCGAGTCTCCTAGTCTTTAGGTACCGCCGTATCCTAGTCTTCACGACTGGAATATCCCCATCTGAGTAGCGCCGCTTGATTACGTATGACACGTCTCTTAGTCGCCGAGTATCGCAGTCGTTTCGAGATCTGGGTATCCCCGTGTGAGTAGAGGCTTATAGTTACAGACATATTTCCATGTTTTTTTGCCATAAGAACATTTACTGGTTACCAATTTCAATTTTTATGGTAGCATTTATATGCTACGTACATCACCATAGCAAAAATATGACACTAGTAATATGTTAATGGAATTAAAGTTACAATATGTTTGGAATATTCTATTGTAGATGCTGTGCATGTCGAAAGATATCAGTTGCTGTCTTTTCATACACCAGGTACTAACGTGCCCCTTTTTAAGCTTGGTTTTCCTGGAATGCAGTAAACGTTTTTTTTTAATCGTTTTAACTATTTTAGAGATAGTTTTGTTTAACATGGATTCTTTAACACAAGACTAATTTACTTAAATTGTAGTATTTAACATGCTATGTTCAGTATCTTTTTGTAAAACCTGTGTTTGTTGAAACTTTAAAAATTTGATGTATAAAGGTGTATAAGCGATCAAACCTGCTGCATAAACTTTTTACAGTAGAACAACACAGCTGTTATCTGTTTTGGTGACTCTATTTTCACGACGTTTAATTCCATTGAAACATGGCTTATAATCTTACTGTATATACGATAAAGATTTATAATTACAGGTTGTTTACCAGCGATATTTTTGAATATGGAATTGTTTTGATTTGTAGTGTTGAACACGCTATGCTGTCAAAAGTTGTAACCTTATAACAAAAATAAATTCAAAAAACCATTGCTATTTTTGTTTAGTTCTTGCAGGCTGCATTTTCATTACTTTAATTCTCTCCAATATAAAAATAATAAATGTTACCCAGTGTGACATATAGATTTCTCTCCAATTATAGGTTGGGTTGCAATGAATTTAAAATCAGAAATAGGGTCAAGTGAGGAAAGTGCACCCCTAAAATCAGCAAATTCTGCTTGAGGGTATATTATAATAGCGATACATAACTTTTTTAAAATTTGCATCTCTACAGGTAAAAGTATTTACCATTATGCTATATAAATTTGCTTCGATTTGTAAAAAAAAGGATTATGATAACAATTGTCGGATTTAAAAATTTTTGTACACCTAGATGGTGCATATACCCCTTGTAGCTGGGGTAATTGCACCACCTCATAGTATTTTGGCCTAATGGAAGAATACACCATGGGGCAAGTGCCTGAACATATAGAAACATAGTTAATTGTACCGAAATATTTTATTTGGTTACTGAAAAATAGTTCATGCATCATTTGCTTATATCTTCCATAAAACTTCACAGCAGTATTTTTAGTTGGGCATAATTTGTGTCGTCTTTAAATAGTTTCGGTTTTTGTAGTATTAAACATGGTGTTAAACATGCTATGATGGTTAGAGTTGTACAATAAAAGCACATTTGTTTATCAGAAATATTATTTTCTCCTGGAAATGTTATATGAGTGTACATATAAGGTATCAGAGTATATTGCATAAACCTTTTTATAGGAAGATTACAGTTGTTTACTCATGGGCTTTGATGTATTGCAAGTCTCTTGAAGGAAATAGTGTTACCACGTGTGATGCTTAGATTAATGTTTACAGGTTGTGTTTGTATTAAGTAATACTTCTAATTAGAAATATTGTTATGACAATATTTCATAGCCGTGGTATTTATATGCCACTTTTAAGAGTTGTACTTTACCTTTATAGGTATAGATACATTTCGATCTTATTTTTTGCCATAAGAACATTTACTGGTTACCAATTTACATTTTTATGGGTAATATTTATATGCTACATACATCACTGCACAAAAAATAACACTGTTATATTTTAATGGAATTAGAGTAACAATATGTTTGGAATATTCTATTGTATATATTGTGCATGTCTAAAGATAGCAGTTGCTGGCTTTTCATACACCAGATACTAATGTGCACTTTTTAAAGCTTTGTTTTCCTGGAATGCAGTAAATGTTTCACTTACTGTCGCATCACGGTTGTTAGTTCCTAACCATGACGTTAAGTGGGGACTTACTGTATAAGGTATCAGAGTATATTGCATAAACTTTTTTAAAGGAATATTACAGTTGTTTATTCATCATGGGCTTTATTGTATTGCATGTCTCTTAAATTGAAGAAAATAGTGCTATCAGGTGTGATGCTTAGATTTGTGTTTACAGGTTGTGTTCAAATTGACTAATACTCTTAAATAGAAATATGGTTATGACAATATTTCATAGCTGTGGTATTTAGATGCCACTTTTAAGAGTTGTACTTTACCTTTATATTACCTTTATAGTTACAGACATATTTCCATGTTTTTTTTTTGCCATAAGAACATTTACTGGTTACAAATTTTCATTTTTATGGTAGCATTTATATGCTACGTACATCACCATAGCAAAAATAACAGACACTAGTAATATGTTAATGGAATTAAAGTTACGATATTTTTGGAATATTCTTTTGTAGATGCTGTGAATGTCGAAAGATAGCAGTTGCTGTCTTTTCATACACCAGGTACTAATGTGCCCCCTTTTAAGTTTGTTTTTCCTGGAATGCAGTAAATGTTTTTTTTAATCGTTTTAACTATTTTAGAGATAGTTTTGTTTAACATGGATTCTTTAACAAGACTAATTTACTTAAATTGTAGTATTTAACATGCTATATTCAGTATCTTTTTGTAAAAACTGTATTTGTTGAAATTTTAAAAATTTGACATATAAAGGTGTATAAGAAGATTACAGTTGTTTACTTCTCATGGGCTTTATTGTATTGCATGCCTCTTAAAGTGAAGAAAATAGTGTTATCAGGTGTAATGCTTAGATTTATGTTACAGGTTCTGTTTGTATTGAGTAATACTCCTAAATAGAAATATGGTTATGATAATATTTCATGGCTGTGGTATTTAGATCCCACTTTTAAGACTTGTACTTTACCTTTATAGTTACAGACACATTTCCATGTTTTTTTTGCCATAAGAACATTTACTGGTTACCAATTTCCATTTTTATGGTAGCATTTATATGCTACGTACATCAGCAAAGCAAAAATAACGGACACTAGTAATATGATAATGGAATTAAAGTTACGATATGTTTGGAATATTCTATTGTAGATGCCTTGAATGTCGAAATATAGCAGTTGCTGTCTTTTCATATACCAGGTACTAATGTGCCCCTTTTTAAGCTTGGTTTTCCTGGAATGCAGTACATGTTTTTTTTTTGTATCTTTTAACTATTTTAGAGATAGTTTTGTTTAACATGGATTCTTTAGCACAAAACTAATTTACTTAAAAAGCTCGGGACGCAGCAAGTGCGTTATGGTAGTGAATTTTCATAGAAATGATCTGGCACAAAATATTTTAATTTATTATAACTTTTTTTTCTTGTAACATAGAAATCTAAATTTTGGTGTATAGTTTACCTTTTATATCGTAAACCTACCTACCAAATTTGGTTATCATAGATTTTATATTTTTTAAGATAAAAAATTTTTTCAAATGAAAACTCAAAATTTTTCCGGAAAACCTCGTCCAATTTTTCTAAAAAACGAACTTGTCAAAGCCATTTACAAAAGGAAGGTACATGCCAAATTTTATTAAAATCGGCTTATTACTTTTTGAGATATGAATTTTTTTCAAATGAAAACTCAAAATTTTCCCGGAAAACCTAGTCCGATTTTCTTGACTAACAAACATGTCAAAGCCATTTGCAAAAGTAAAGTATGTGCCAAATTTTATTAAAATCGGCTTATTACTTTTTGAGATATGAATTTTTTTCTAATGAAAACTTAAAATTTTTCCGGAAAACCTCGTCCGATTTTCCTGACTAACAAACATGTCAAAGCCACTTACAAAAGGAAGGTATGTGCCAAATTTTATTAAAATCGGCTTATTACTTTTTGAGATATGAATTTTTTTCGAATGAAAACTCAAAATTTTCCCGGAAAACCTCGTCCGATTTTCCTGACTAACGAACTTATCCAAGCTATTAACAAAAGAAAGGTACATGCCAAATTTTATGAAAATCGGCCGATTATTTTTTGAGTTATCGGTGTGATACATATATATATATATATATATATATATATATATATATATATATATATATATATATATATATATATATATATATATATATATATATATATATATATATATATATATATATATATATATATATATATATATATATATATATATATATATATATATAAATATATATATATATATATATATAAACATATAAAAATTGAAACTGACCCCGGATATGGGTTCTAGGGGTCCTAGTTCGCGCTCATTTGCAAAAATTTTTTCAAAATTCCAAAGTCGGGATCTCCCCATTAGTGAATTTTTTCTACGAAAATTCACTAATTGTAGTATTTAACATGCTATGTTCAGTATCTTTTTGTAAAACCTGTATTTATTGAAATTTGACGTATAAAGGTGTATAAGATTACAGTTGTTTAACTCGTCACTGGCTTTATTGTATTGCATGCCTCTTAAAGTGAAGAAAAAGTGATCAGGTGTGATGCTTAGATTTATGTTTACAGGTTGTGTTTATATTGAGTAATACTTCTAAATAGAAATATTGTTATGACAATATTTCATAGCTGTGGTATTTAGATGCCACTTTTAAGACTTGCACTTTACCTTTATAGTTACAGACACATTTCCATGTTTTTTTTTGCCATAAGATTATTTACTGGTTACCAATTTCAATTTTTATGGTAGCATTTATATGCTACGTACATCACCATAGCAAAAATAACAGACACTAGTAATATGTTAATGAAATTGAAGTTACGATATGTTTGGAATATTCTATTGTAGATGCTGTGCATGTCGAAATATAGCAGTTGCTGTCTTTTCATACGACAGGTACTAATGTGCCCCTTTTTAGGCTTGGTTTTCCTGGAATGCAGTAAATGTTTTTTTTAATCGTTTGAACTATTTTAGAGATAGTTTTGTTTAACATGGATTCTTTAACACAAGACTAATTTACTTAAATTGTAGTATTTAACATGCTATGTTCAGTATCTTTTTGTAAAACCTGTATTTGTTGAAATTTTAAAAATTTGACGAAAAAGGTGTATAAACGATCATACCTGCTGCATAAACTTTTTACAATAGAACAACACAGCTGTTATCTGCTTTGTGACTGTATTTTCACGACGTTTAATTCTATTAAAACATGGCTTATAATCTTACTGTATATACGATAAAGATTCATAATTACAGGTTGTTTACTATCGATCGAAATATTCGAATATGGAATTGTTTTGATATGTAGTGTTGAACACGCTATGCTGTCAAAAGTTGTAACTTAATAGCAAAAATAAATTCAAAAAACCATTGCTATTTTTGTTTAGTTCTTGCAGGCTGCATTTTCATTACTTTAATTCTCTCCAATATAAAAAATAATAAATGTTACCCAGTGTGACATATAGATTTCTCTCCAATTATAGGTTGGGTTGCAATGAATTTAAAATCGGAAATAGGGTCAAGTGGGGAAAGTGCACCCCTAAAATCAGCAAATTCTACTTGAGGGTATATTATAACAGCGATACATAACTCTTTTTAAATTTGCATCTCTACAGGTAAAAGTATTTACCATTACGCTATATAAATTTGCTTCGATTTGTAAAAAAAAAAGATTATGATAACAATTTTCTAATTTAAATTTTTTTTTTATACCTAGATGGTGCATATACCCCTTGTAGCTGGTGTAATTGCACCACCTCATAGTATTTTGGCCTAATGGAAGAATAAATACACCATGGGGCAAATCGCTGAACATATAGGAACATAGTAAATTGTACCGAAATATTTTATTTGGTTACTGGCAAATAGTTCTTGCATCATTTGCTTATATCTTCCATAAAACTTCACAGCAGTATTTTTAGTTGGGCATACTTTGTGTCGTCTTTAAATAGTTTCGGTTTTTGTAGTATTAAACATGGTGTTAAACATGCTATGATGGTTAGAGTTGTACAATAAAAGCACATTTGTTTGTTTATCAGAAATATTATTTTCTCCTGGAAATGTTATATGAGTGTACATATAAGGTATCAGAGTATATTGCATAAACTTTTTTATAGGAATATTACAGTTGTTTACTCGTGGGCTTTATTGTATTGCAAGTGTCTTGAAGGAAATAGTGTTACCATGTGTGATGCTTAGATTAATGTTTACAGGTTGTGTTTATATTAAGTAATACTTGTAAATAGAAATGTGATTATGACAATATTTCATAGCTGTGGTATTAAATGCCACTTTTAAGAGTTGTACTTTACCTTTATAGTTATAGATATATTTCGATCTTATTTTTTGCTATAAGAACATTTACTCGTTACCAATTTACATTTTTATGGGTAATATTTATATGCTACATACATCACCGGATTAAAAATAACAGACACTGTTAATATGTTAATGGAATTAAAGTTACGATATGTTTGGAATATTCTATTGTAGATGCTGTGCATGTTGAAAGATAGCAGTTGCTGTCTTTTCATACACCAGATACTAATGTGCCCCTTTTTAAGCGTGGTTTTCCTGGAATGCAGTAAATGTTGTTTTTTTTTCAAATCGTTTTAACTATTTTAGAGATAGTTTTATTTAACATGGATTCTTTAACACAAGACTACTTTACTTAAATTGTAGTATTTAACATGCTATGTTCAGTATCTTTTTGTATGTATTTGTTGAAATTTTAAAAATTTGATGTATAAAGGTGTATAAGCCATCATACCTGCTGCATAAACTTTTTACAGTAGAACAACAGAGCTGTTATCTGCTTTGGTGACTGTATTTTTCACGACGTTTAATTCCATTAAAACATGGCTTATAATCTTACTGTATATACGATAAAGATTTATAATTACAAGTTGTTTACCAGCGTTTTCGAATATGGAATTGTTTTGATATGTAGTGTTGAACACGCTATGCTGTCAAAAGTTGTAATCTAATAGCAAAAATAAATTCAAAAAACCATTGCTATTTTTGTTTAGTTCTTGCAGGCTGCATTTTCATTACTTTAATTCTCTCTAATTTAAAACATAATAAATGTTACCCCGTGTGACATATAGATTTCTATTCAATTATAGGTTGTGTTGCAATGAATTTAAAATTCTACTTTAGAGTATATTATTATAATAGCGATACATAACTCTTTTAAATTTGCATCTCTACAGGTAAAAGTATTTACCATTATGCTATATAAATTTGCTTCGATTTGTAAAAAAAAATGATTGATACAAATTTTCTGATTTAAAAAATTTTTATACCTAGATGGTGCATAATCCTCTTGTAGCTGGGGTAATTGCACCACCTCATAGTATTTTGTCCTAATGGAAGAATAATTACACCATGGGGCAAGTGCCTGAAATATGCATTATCAAGTACCTCTACACCAAATATTCGAATTTTATTGATTTCCCAGAAAACTAAGAATCAAAATTTTAAAATGCTTATTAAATTTATACCAACATACAGAAATCAAATTATATGCTAGTTTATGTTGTATCCTGTAAACACCAAAATCTAGTGAATCCCACCTATCAGTTTTTTTTTAATACGTGGTGTCGCTTTTTGAAGCAACTCTAGATAGGTCTCATCCATATGTAAATAATTGAACCAGTTCTTAGGTTCCAGGTGAAGTTCATTTAATAAATTAATAAGTGATAATCTGGTCGCCCAAGTAACCAGGCTTTCGTCCACTTTGAATGTTTTCTTTTAGTTCTTTTTTGCTATAACACTTACAGCATATGCACATAATAGTAACTCATCAGACATATTTATTACATAAAACTGAAAAACAAACTGCACGATGAGACTGAATCATTAGTGGGCTATGTTGAATCTAGTCTTGCCTTACAACTTAAGTTTGCTTAACCAAGTTGTGAAGCAACACTGAGCGTCTATGCCGGCCTTTTAAATACCCATTCAGACAACACTCAATACTTAGACAAGGTTAAAAAAGTGTTGGCTTTGCTGAAAAGACCGTCATGTTAACAATCTGCTCTGTAAGAACACTAAATATACTATTACATTTTTATTTTTAATGCTACCAGTTGAGTCAGCCAGCTTGATTGTTTGCTCATCAACAAACATTTATTTGTCAGTTTTTTGACAGTATACAGAGAAAACTTTTTACCTATTTGGTAGAGGCAAAATCTGTTTTACCTATTTATTATTTTTCTGACTAATTTCTTAAATATAAATAGAATTTATGTTAATATTTTTGACAGATGTGGTATTCAGTTGCCACCTTTCGAGTTGTAGTTTACCCTTTACAGTTATAACTATGGTGCAAAAAATAGTTACCTTATGGAATATTATATTATGCTTATACATAGTATAATCAGTTCGTTTGCGGACATATAAAAGAAATATTTATAACAAATAAAACTGATTTGTTTATCAAAAAGTTCGGGACCTTTTGGAGTTCGGGTCTGTTTTTTTTTTGTGGATTTATTGTGTACCAGAAAAGTAATTAATTTATCATTTGGTTGGCTGTCTAGAGGAAGATAATTTATTAAAAAGACATATTTGGATACTTTTGCTATATGTTATTGCATCACTTCCTCATATCTCATAAAATCTAATAGCAGTATAGCTTTTTGGACTTGATTTGTTTTGTCTTAATTAAATAGTTTTTAAGTACAATTTGGAGAACCTAATTCACCATAATACAGTTTTTAGATCTGACGATCGTTACGCCAACAAAGTTAGCGTCATCAGAGGGATGAATAAACTAAGCGAATAAAAACTAGAGCTACTATTTATATGCTAGTTGTGAACAGCGTCCTCCACGAAGGTATACAGACAGTCCCCCACTGATGAGTCTTAAATCCCTGTAATTAAATTGCGTAACTTATTTTGTAATACTGTGTGTTGTTATCAAATATTCCTCTAAGGACACACAGATTATCAAGATAACAGTTTGGACAATGGACTACATAGCACCAGACCGACTCTATTCATCGAAACATTTTTGTTCAAATTTCCAACGATATATATATATATATATATATATATATATATATATATATATATATATATATATATATATATACACACACTTTCGTAAGCATCTTAACTGACGCGACTGCTAACTCTTTTTAAATTTGCTTCGATTTGTAAAAAAAATTGATTATGATAATTTTCTGATTTTAAAATTTTTTTATACCTAGATGGTGGATATACCCCTTGTAGCTGGGGTAAATTGCACCACCGCATAGTATTTTGGCCTAATGGAAGAATAAATACACTATGGGACAAGTGCCTGAAATATGCATTATCAACTACCTCTACCCTAAATATTAGAATTATGGCCAATCTGGTTTCCCAGAATACTAAGAATCAAAATTTAAAAATGCTTTATTGTATTTATACCAACATACAGAAATCAAATTATATGCTAGTTTATGTTGTATCCTGTAAAGTAAACACCAAAATCTAGCGAATCCCACCTATTGCAGAGGTTCTGGCAATTTGCAGACCACATCGCATCTATTGACCGTGGATAAATCGTCCACAAGTGGCCATTTAAATTCTGAATTCTTTACATCCCCAACCTCAAAAACTTCATTTCAATTTCGTTTCCATAATATGTGTTTTTAACAAGTCCTACAAAATAACGACTTCTTTTATCTGTTGAAAACTGAACAAACAGGTGGTCATCTATATTTATATTTTCGGATCTAGGAAAATGTGAAACCATTTTTTATTCTATGGAAGCTGGCTTCAAACTCCTTGGTCTGCTATTTGATTCTTCCATTTCAGAATCACTGGAAGAATAACTTAAATTTTGCAAATTAGTAGATTCTTGAGAAATATTTTCCTTGTCAAGATTAGTAAGGTTTTGGCTCTTTATATTTAACATAGGTGAATGTAAATCTGTGTCCGGGTCGATCTCGGAATCACTAGAGGAAGATCTGTCAACTTTTTTAGTAGATTTTGGTTTCAATTTCTTATTAGGAGACTTTTTCTTTAATTTAATGTTTTGTGCACTGTTATTGTCATCAGTATATATGCTCTATCACTTATTTTTTTAACGTCATCTTTGTTTAGGACTACTGTTTTACCAGCAACTTTTCTCTTATTGGGATTTATAGTTTGCTTTCTGTCAATGTTTTGAAGCACAAGGCTTTCGAAAATTTGTTCACCACAGTATCACCAAAAGGCCTTTGATTAGGAGAAACTGGATCCAAAACTTCATTGGCGGTGGTTGCTACTAGTGATGGGCAAACCGGTTATTTTCTATTAACAGTTGAACCCGTTAACGTAATTTAATAATAACCGTTAAAAACAACAGGTTCAGTTATTTATCTGTTATTTTGAACTGGATAGTCGATCGATAGTATCCTACGTTCCCAAAGCTGTGAGCGAGAGCGAGCACACTAGTGTAAATAACGTGTTAAGTGTTAAGTAATATGTTATGAAGTAAAGTCCGCTCTATACTGCATAGCATACCCATACATATTTAACATTCCCAGTCTCGTGTCCATTTATCCCGTTAAATAGTTAAATTTAACAGTTGCCGATGAAAACCGATGTTTATTCATCAAACCTAGTTGCAGTGGAACTGAAACAGATACAAGTCCAAATTCTAGTTCAGTGTAAAAAGCGTTATTTTGTACCTGTTATGTTTATAAATCCATAACTGGTGGTTACTGTTGCGGCTCGACAACCCTTTAAAAATAACAGATAGTTAAATAACGACCCATCACTAGGTGCTACAAGTGATGAGCTGCTTGGAAAGGTTTGAGGGATTCCTTTTTCGAGATTATGATCTTCAAGAATTCTATGAAGAACTTCAAAACTTGAACTGTGAGCTACTGGTTCGGGGCTATGGAAAGTTGGATTGGGAACTTCAAGACTTTTACTTTGGGTTTCTGTGCATTTTGCTTCATTGTACGTTTTCAAGTCTTCAGTTTTAAAAATATGTTGATTTATAACATACCTATTGCCTTTCGCTTCAGTGTTTGAGGATGCATCATAGATGACTGTATTTTTAAATCCATTCTTTATATTTGAATCTTTTCACCAAGTAGTTTAGCAAATACTTGTTTTGGTGGAAGTTGCCCGATATGGGTCCGTTGCCATTTAATAAGCTCCTGGTCCCACCTGGCTTTTAGTGCCCTAAAACATGACACATCCAGAGGCTGGAGAAGATGCGAGGTATGGGCTGGAAGTTTTAACATGGTAACGTTACTCCCTTATCTGAAAGCAATCAATTTCTGTGGAACGTGACTACAGTGCCCATCAAAGATAAGAGCTGGCCTGGCACTGCCAATCTCTTTCAGGATTCTATTTGTAAACCAGTTTTCGAAAATCTCGGATGTCATCAGCCTCTTGGAATTGCAGCATATGATGTGTTTGGAAAATCATTTGTAACAGGTATCCAAGATTCCCATAGATTCTTGCCTTTGAAGATCACAAGTGGTGCCAGTTTTGCTCCAGCGGTGTTTACACAGGCTAACACGCTTGTGTTTTCTCGGCCTGAGCCTGCAGTGTATCTATGGTAAACTTTACCTATCTCAGACACAACTTTGCTTTTGTTGGGGTCATGGCAGAAGCTTGTCTCGTGGCAGTTCCATATTTGTTGGGGTTGTGCAGCCAGATTAAGTTCGGTTATTGTTGCCTCTAACAGATCAAAAAATCCATAAACGATAAATTGATTGGTTTGGGTATTTCTTGTGTGTTCCAGAGGTTCAGGTTTTCTAATAGACAGATGTTGCCTCATCTTAAATGCCAGCCACCAGTTTTCACCAGGATGTCCATTCTTGAAACGTGATTTTATATTGTTTGATTTAATGTACATTTCAACAAAGTCCATCACTTCGGTTCGGTTTAAGCCAAATCCCCACTTGGCCATTATTCCTAAACATTCCGCTAATTCACTTTCCGCTGCTTCTGGAAGTGTTTTTGGTCCTCCGCCGCCACCTACTGTAGGGCCTTTTCTCCCTCGACGACCCTTAAGGTGGTCACGTAAAGTTTTCCGAAGAATTCTATATCGTTTTGCACAAGTCTTCACTGTCAAAAATCCATCTCTATATTTATGTAAAGCTTCGTTTAATATGTCCTCTTTATAAGATCTTCTCTTTGTGAGACGCTGGTAGTTTCGTGGAATCTCGAACTAAAAACACAATGAATAATTAACCATGGTGCGGTTTCCCCACGTTACGCGGTGCAGTTTCCCCAAAATAAAAATTTTGCGGGGAAAGTGCACCACCCAATATTTTTGTCTTGGACTCTACAGTGGTAATTTGGCCAATCGTTGGGGCTTTGTTGTTATTTAAGACGCCCACCAAAACAATAAAATCATGAAATTTGTTTTAAATAATGTGATGCCATTAATTCCAAGTGATAGTCTGAATTTCAACAATAATACGTGCAGAAGTATACTCAAATTTGCCTATTTTCCGGATTTATGAATGAAACTTTCTGGCGCAAGAACTGCATACATTGGAAGTGAACATGAATAATGATTGCTTACATGGCGGAAAAACTTTTGAATCCGAATAGTTAGCATGTAACGCAGATAAGGTGCATTTACCCCAAACACGCACTTTTCCCACTTGACCCTAATTGATTTGTTAAAATATTGATGAATTTTTTTTTAATTTTTTTTTATGTCAACAACACACCACGATGGCTTACAGCCTAAATACTATCGTACCGTGGGTGTTGACAAGGAGGAAAGAGGCAGCTTGTTAATTCTGGACTTGAAGGCTTGGAAGTTCGGAGGAGAAGGAAAAACATGTGCCGGCAAGGAATTCCACAACTTGGAAGTCCTCGGGACAAAAGAGCGGGCATAACAAGATGTTCTATGTCTGGTGACCTGGACATTAAAAGGGTGCATTCGCTCTGTTCCCCTGGTAGATCTGCTGGGGGCAGCAGGTGGGGGAATTATGGAGGAAAGATCCTCTGAGCAGTGCCTGTGCAGATATCTATAAAAGAGAGAGAGGTCACCAACGGCACGTCGGTGGGCAAGGGATGGAAGCCTTTGGGTGAGGGTAGGGTCACCGATGAGACGTATAGCTCTCTTTTGAATGGAGTCCAGGATAGCGAGTGTAGAAGCGGCAGCTGCACCCCAGATGTGGGAGCAGTATTCGAGGTTTGGCCTTATTTGTGAAGTATATAAGGTATAGAGATTAGTTGGTGAAAAGTATTTGCGAGCCCGGAAGAGGAAACCCAATTTCTTAGCAGCCGCTTCTGCAATTGATGTGACGTGTTGGTGCCAATTAAGATTTCGATCCACAGAAATGCCAACAAGAGAGAAGGACTCATTACTTTGAATAACTTGGTTGTTCATTGTGATGGGTCTAGGGCTGCTGTATCTCTTGTGAGTAAGAAAGCAAGACTTAGTTTTGGTGGGGTTGAATTGTACAAGATTTCTACTTCCCCAGTCTAATATTTTTTGGAGGTCCACGGAGACAGAACCCTCCATGAGTCTGCGATCCTTATCTAATTGGGCTAAAGAGACAGGCTTAGAATATTGTATATTTGAGTGGAGGGTGCTGTCGTCCGCGTAACTGTGAACTGGGTTGGATGTGCTAGAGAGGAGGTCATTGATGTGGAGAAGAAACAAAGTAGGGGCTAAAGCTGAACCTTGAGGAACTCCTGCATTAATTGGATACAGTTTAGAGGAATGGCCATCCACAACAACAGATATGCTCCTGTTGGAGAGGAAATTTGCTGTCCAGGTACAAAGTTTTGGTGGTAGGCCATAGGCCGGAAGTTTATTAAGCAGCGCTGCGTGCCAGACCTGGTCGAATGCTTTGGATATGTCTAGAGCAACAATCTGGGATTCACCGTGTTGTTCCATAGACTTGTTCCAAGAATGGGTGACAAAGGAAAGGAGGTCGGCAGTCGATCTGCGCTGACGGAATCCATACTGCCGGTCGTGGATTAGACTGTGTTTTTCAAGGAATTTTAGTAGTTCGGTGTTTATATACTTTTCCATCACTTTAGAGATGACTGAAAGGAGAGAAATAGGCCTGTAGTTGCTAGGAAGCGCTTTGGATCCTTTTTTGGGGATGGGTTGTACTCGAGCAGTTTTCCAGTTACTAGGGAATATGCCTTTATTGTAAGATATCTGAAACAGACGAGTCAGGACAGGAGCAAGTTCTGGTGCGCATTTTTTGAGAACAATTGCTGGGATCTCGTCAAGGCCAGAGGCTTTCCTAGTATTAAGAGAAGAGAGCATCTTTCGTACCTTTTTAGTTTTGAAAATGATATCAGTCATTTTATGCGCGACATTGGGGACTGTTGGTGGTTGAACATTTGGAGGTGGGTTGAGAGTAGAATTTCCGGCGAACAACGAAGCAAAAAGTTCAGCCTTGCCCAGGGCGGTAGAAACAATTTCATCCCCTGAGACAAGAGGTGGGAACGTGCTTTTGCAGAAATTATTCCCAAAAGATTTAGCAAGAGTCCAGAAGGGTTTGCCGCCGTTGGAGCTTGAGAGGACTTTGTTTTTGATGTGGTTATTAAACGAGTTTTTTGCCTCAGAAAGAATGCGGACATAGCGGTTTCTTGCGTCGTTGAATGCTTGACGATTTTCTTGACTGGGATTGTGTAGAAGCGTTTTGTGAGCTTTGACCTTTTCAAGTCTAGCCTTGTCACAGGATTTAGAGAACCAGGGCTTTTGAGTGGCTGAAGAGGTTTTCTGTGTACGTGGAATAAATAATTCCATGCCAGCTTGGATAATTTCGGTGACGTTTTGTGAGATATCAGAGGGGTCAGCATGAGAGAAGCAGACAGACGCCCATGGAAATGAGGAAAAGTAATCCCGCATTTCGTCCCAGTTTGCGGAGTTGTAGTGCCAAACGATACGTGGGTGTGATGACTGTGTGACCTCGGGTTGCATTGCACACGAAGCAGTGACCATGCCGTGGTCTGAGCGACCAAGGGGGGCGGTGACTGATATCTTATAGCATTCAGGGTTTGTAGTAAGAAGGAGATCCAAGGGATTTGAGCTGTGTGTTGGGATACGAGGAAAGTAAGTAGGTTGCTGAACCATATTGGCCAAAGAATTGCTGACTGCAAAGGCCTCTGCTGCTCTCCCTTGTGGATCGGTTTTTGAAGATCCTAGCCATTCCCTATTATGGACATTGAAGTCGCCAAGAATAGTGACCTCGGAGGAAGGATATTCAGAAATCAGATAGTCGGTTTTTTCAGAAAGGTAATCAAAGAGCTGGACAAAGTTGTTGTCAGAAGGTGACCGGTAAATGCAACAGATGAATTTAGTTGTAGCCCTAAGAGATAGTTTTATCCATAGTATGTCTTTTCTTCCAGCTTCTAAATTGGGAAGTCTGGTGCAGGGTAGATTGCTACGGACGTATGCGCACACGCCTCCATGCAATCTAAAGGCAGTAAGGAGCTCATACCCCGGGAAATTAAGGTGATTAGTGGCTGTTTTGGCACTGATTTGGGTTTCGGTGAGGAAGAGGAGTTGGGGCCTGTTAGCCTGGAGGAAATGGTGGACGGAGTTCAGGTTAGAATTTAGGCCACATATATTCGAAAAGGATATGTTAAATCTTGATGTTGGCGCCCCCTGTACACCCCTCTCCCGGAGATCCGAATGGAGGGGTATTTTTCCTCCGGAATATTTTATACAAGGAGGAGCCATCATCATTTTTGCTTATAAGGGAAACCGACTCATACAGCAGAACCGGAAACGTCCGTTGGGACTTCACCGGCCCCTTGATGTATGGGGTGGTACCTCCTCGGGCGTGAAAAAATCCTTTACTATTACATAAAGGAAAATTCCACTACCACCTGCTATGGATTGGATTGGATCAATGTCTACCCCTTTAAAAATAGGATTAATAAAGGGACTATCAATTGTCCAGTAGTTATGATTTTCGACATAGTAGGAGGATACAAAACATTATCATCATTTTGCATCCATGCCTATTGTCTCACAAACATGTATTACATTTCGATGAGAAATGCATAAGAGGTGTTCTGTATTAATTGTTACGTATACTTTGAATTAATTATCCCGGGCATGAAGCCGTTCTAATGTATCACGTAAATAAATCTAATGTATCACGTAAATAAAGAATGTGGTATTTATAATAAAATATTTTTTAAATGTTAAATTTCACTTTTTCAGTAACTAATAGTCATAATACAATGTTTGAGTAGTATTTATATGCTACGTGCATCAACACAATAGAAATAATTAAAAAGTTTCTTCAAATATAAAGCATAACTAAATTTCATGTGTTTGGAATATTCTATTATAGATGTGCATATCAAATGATTAGACTTTACTTTGTTTATCTTACATCAGACGTTTATGTGAACCTTTCCAAGCCTATTTTTGCAGATTGCAGTCAATATACCTACTGTTTTTCCTGTGGTTTTAAGCCATTAGCACATTTTGACACAGTTGATCTCAACCTCATCATGCTTTCTGTGAAGGAAATTCTCTGTTAGTAAACTTATATGTTAATAAAGGTGCTGGAACAGATCATGAACGTCCCGTCCTCTTCAGAGAATGTTCTTATGCTCTTGCAAGACCTCTCAGTATCATCTTCAATCTTTCACTTTATTAAGGCATTTTTCCAGAGATCTTTAAAAATCGCTGATGCTATTCCCGTCTTTAAGTCAGGTAGTCCACCACATGTCATAAACTATAGGCATGTTTGTGTCCATTCTGTCTTATCAAAAGTATTTGAGATGACTGTAATGCCAATTCTCAAGCATGTCATTACTGAACAGCAGCATGGCTTCTCTACTTCAAACTTGTTTTATTTTACTAATTATATAATTTCATCATTAGAAAGTGTGGGTGAAGTACATTCTGCCTATACTAATTTTAGAAGACTTTTTCATCCTGTAAACCATTTTGTCAATTCAGAAATTATATGCATATGACATTAAAGATCCGCTGCTGGTATGGCTCGATTCGTATCTTGAAGCCAGAATCGTCAGAGTTAAAGTTAGTGGGCGTTAATCTGCTCTTATATACGTTACTTCTGGGGTTCCACAAAGTTCACACCTTGGGCCACGTCTATTCAACATTTTCATCAACGATATTGGAATGTCTTTCAGGTCACCTTACTTAATGTTTGCACATGATCTAAGAATTTTCAGTTCTGACCACACAGCTGCTGAAATGTCCGCCCTTGCCCATGATTTGGAGTACTTGTATTCATGGTGTCATACAAATTATATTTATTTGAATATAGATGTTTTATGATGAAGGTTTTCCGTAGAACTACCTCTCAGTTTACCGCTGCACATTCTGATTATTATAGATGGCATCTCATTGAGGTGAGTTGATTTTGTTCGTGATCTGGGTGTCATGCTGGACTCACAGCCTAGGATGTCACTTCACACTGATGTTGTTACTTTAAGCGCTGCAGAATGTTGGGTTTGATAACTAGAATCACTAATCTTATAGCAGTGTCCGTACATCCCAGCAAACACATGTAACTGATACATGGCAAATTAAGATCAAGAAAGTATGGTAATGTATATATGTAACACAAGTTACATATATGTACCTTTCAGACACAGATCAATTACGAAACATACATAATATTGACATGTTTCGAGTGTGATACATGATAGTTCTGTAACAATGTTATATTACATATATATTACGAATAGATTGATATGTGCTATAACCCAATATCTCAAGCAAATATAAGTAACTGTATAATGTTACATAACAATGTAATATATGTGTTACATTAAATATCTATAGCAGCGTTATATAACATATACTTTACAAAGGAATGATAATGAACTATAACTATATGCCGTAATTTTGGATCACTCAAGTTACATTGTTACATAACATATGTAGGAAATGACCTTAAAACATTTGAATTAAATTTAGTGGTTTAAATTTTAATGTTCTTATGGAATTAATTATTAGCAATACACGCTTTTACAAATCGAAATGAGTTAAAAGCAAAATAATTCATTTGCAGCTGCTTTAATTTGTTACAAAAAGGGCGATAATGATCTAATTGTTTAAGCACACCGCACGAGTGTACTTCTGTTTTCTGCTGTAGCCATCTGCAATTGCTGTGATTAGCACATAGATAAGTAGGTATCTTCTTTGGTTTAGCGATAAACTAATTAATAATTAATTTAGTTGTTCTCATTGTAAGGTTTATTTATTATACCAATATAGGGAGCGTGTACGTTGACTAGGGCTACCAGTGGTGATAGAATATAACCAACAACAGCTGTTTCATCCATATTCTAACGGATATCAGTGTTAGTTTTGCACGGGGAGAAGTGTTTAATATATTGGAAGAAAAATCTAAATCTGAAAGTAATTTGTTGTGCTGTTGACTGCTATAATAATGAGAAATCATGTGATGGTACAAACATCAGCTTCTACTATAAAAAATACAGCCAAACCTATATTTAATTATTTCGTTCATTTCTCACTGGATCGGATTCGTTGCATCTAAAATTTTAACAAACCGACTTATTTACAAGAATTGTTAATACAGTGGCTAAATATTATAAAATGCTAATTAATTTAGCTGTGCATAAAAGTTTCTTGGTAGGTACCTGCTTTATTTGAGCATTAAATGTATGATTGGTGAATATAACATTTATGTATCCAAGTTAATTATATATATATATATATATATATATATATATATATATATATATATATATATATATATATATATATATATATATATATATATATATATAACCATGTAATGTATCAATTACATATATGCAAGAGCATCTAGCCGCTGACATTTCTGATATCAATTATGTTACATGAAAGTTACTTGATACATAACCTGAGCTATTGAAATAGCAAGTTTTATGTAACATTTATGTATCTGATTTGTAACTGTGTTTGCTGAGATTGACCATTCTCTACTCATTGATATACAGTCTTTATTTGATTATTGTTAAGTGATTTGGTCACCTTGCTACGCTGTGCATATTGATAGACTTGAAAATATTGTGAGATGTACGACATGGTCGTCATTTCTGTGCGGAACCAGGTAGTATGTTGTCACGACAGCTTCAAATAACACAAAATGTTATAAAATAGAGCCTGTGTACAATCAACAATTTTGTAAATTGTCAACACTGGCCCATTTATTTCCCAATATAGGGACAATCCATGTAAGGATAGTTGTATTCTCACCATAAATAGAACTGCTCTAATTAGAGCTCGTCAGTACAGTATACTAATTACAGCGAGAACACTACTGTAAAGTAATATGGTGATGGTAGCTAGCCTTCTACAACATTGAGATGTACGACAGGGTCGCCATCTCAGTGCGGAACCAGGTAGTATGTTGACACGACAGCTCTAAATAATATAAAATGTATAAAGTAGAGACTGTGTACAATCAACTAACATAAATTGTCAGCCCAGGCCCAACCGGTCTGCGATTCTAATTATGGTGAGAATACATCTAGCCTTACATACGTTGTCCCTATATTAGGGAAGAAATGGGCCAGAGATGACAGTTTACAAAATTGTTGGTTGTACACAGGCTCTATTTTATAACATTGTGTTATTTGGAGCTGTCGTGACAACATATTACCTGGTTCCGCACCGAGATGGCGACTCTGTCGATACACCTCATAATGTTCTATGAGGCTGGCTACCATAGTCGTATTACTTTATAGGTGTGTTCTCTCTGTAATTAGTATACCGTACTGACGAGCTCTAATTAGAGCGCAACCGGTCTGCGATTCTAATTATGGTGAGAATACATCTAGCCTTACAGACTGGAAAGTGTTCAGAGAAGATTCATCGAAAGTTTGTGTTATAGAAATTCCACGTTTTTTATAATTATAGTTACAGCTTATTGCTTTCTTATTTTGGTTTACATTCCGTTCACACTAGGCGTATTCTCTTTGACATGTTTCGTTGACAGAGTTCTCAATGGACTTATAGATAGCTGCGATATCCTATCTCAATTCAAAATACGAGTTTGTCCATGTACTGTTTATAATCCTGGCATGCTGGGAAGTGAGTTCCACCAAACTATGGCAAGTACAGCCTTCTCAGCAGAGTAGTTAATGATAGCAATAGCTTCTGTTTTGAATTTAATGTGTTTGGCCTGTCATATAGCCAATTTATTTCATGTGCACGTAGAGTTTTAAAACTGTGAAGTATTGTACTATTATTATTGTTTTGATTGTATAGATTTGTAAATTTAGATTTGCATATTATGTAAAATGACAAATACGTTAATACATATTATTACTATCATTATTTTCAACAATGTGTTTGTAGGAAAGTTAATTTTCACTTAGATATTGGTAAGGCATCTTGTTTATTTTTGTTTTGTATTTACTAAAATACACGTTCACACCAGATTTACTCCACAGACAAGGCCAGTAAAGTGTTGGCTTTGCCGAAAAGACTGTCCACTTAACAGTCTACCCTGTAAGAGCCTCATATATACTATTAAAATTTTATTTCTAGTGAATTGTCAGAAAAAATACTGTTACAAGAAAAAAGTGATAAGAAAATATTTGGTGCCAGATCATTTCAATAAAAATTCACTACAATCATGCATTTGCTGCGTCCAGACTTTTAATGCTACCTGACGAGTGATGACCAACTGTGTCATAATTTTTCTATATAGTGACTTGTTAGTTGCCTTTATTGGATGCTCATCAACAAACATTTATTTGTACATGTTTCGACAGCATACATATTTTTTTTTACCTATTTTGTAGAGGTTAAGGTGTTTTATTTATTTATTATTTTATTTTCTGATTAATTTCCTTAATATAAATAGAATGTATTATATTTATTTAGGCACTTATATGCCACTTTTAGGGCCGTACTGTACTCTTTAAGGTTATAACTATATTACAGTGTGTTTAATACTCATAAAAGTGGCTTGTTTATTAACAAGTGGGGTAGGAACCCCAGTTATAGCCATATTTAGAACCTTGTGTTTATATGATGAATAAAATTTCTCGAGTTATATAAATTAGTTACCATGAATGAAAATAATGGCTTCAACATTAAATATATCAATTCCATACTGCCAACTAAGATAAAACTATATTTTGTGTACAAATATCCTATTTATATTAAATATATGGTATTTCACCAGTTTTAGCCACAAAGTCACCAGTTTTCGTCACTCTTGCTGCTAGTTATAGCCACCATTTTAGTGTAGTGTAAAAAGATTATAACATCGGAAGTTCTTCTTAAATCTTTAATAAAATACATACTTTCCTGAGTAGATAAGTTGAACACAAATAATAATCATGAACAATATAAAAATAAACATATTTCTTCTAAAAAATAAATCAATCAACTGTCTATGAGATAAAAGTTTCTACACAAATAATAATCACGAACAACATAAAAATATATATTTAGGTAGGTAGGTACTATGACAACAAAAATAGATCAACAGTTGTGTTTGGTCTACCTACAAGTTTCTGCAAAAGCAATAATCATGAACAATATGGAACTTAGCATATTCACTCTGGAAAATAAATAAATCAAGTCTCTTTGGTGTATGTATAAGTTTCTTAACCATGAACAATATAAAAATAAACACTCTTGACTCTCCAAAAATAAACTGTCTTGGTGTAGGTAGGTACAAGTTTCGAAACTAATTCTCAAAAATTATATTACTCCATTTTCAGGTACTGCAAAAAATCCCCTCGCACTAATCTTCTTTGTGGAAGGAATTTTCTCTACAATGTCTTCTTTTGGATACCATAATACATCTGACTTCTCTGACCACTTCCAGTTCGGTCCACTTTTTTGCATAGGCGAACAATACACTGTATTAATCTGCACTTTCAAAATTTTAGAAGGGTAGAATGAATCACTGTATTTTAAAATCACATGGTAGTTCCAAGCAAGCATTATAGGCACATGAATATTTTTGCTAGATACATGTTGTCTCTTTTTACTTGGAGGTGACTTTTCACATTCAACTTGTTCACTGGACTTTGATTTTATTGGTTCATCCTGTTTTCAAATTGTCAGTTTCTGTGTGTCATTCTTCTACATCTAGCAATACTTTTCCGTTTTCATCAATTTGCTTTTTGGATGTACCTTTTAGCTTTTTTAACTCAACAGCTGTGTGTTTTTCCAGCTTCATCTGATCTCGCATAAATTCTTATCGTTGTCTTTTCTTCCTCTTTTTTCACTTTCTTTTGTTGTTTTGCTTCGACTATCCCCATCCACTTCGCCAATGTGAAGACTGCAGGGAGGTGCTCCTCTTTCTCTTATTAGAACTGGGACTTGGTCATCAGGCCAAACTAAAACATCGAGCAATATTTCTTTGACAGAACGAGTTTTATTATAATCTTGTGACAAAGGTGTATTGTTCGGAGGAATTAAGATGTTTTGCATTATATTTATTTTATTAGAATTGGTCAATTCTGTAGGAGTATTATCTATTTTTTAATGCTCACAACATAATTTTCATTCATTGTCTCAGTCATCATATATTTTTCTATTGAATTTGAGTAATCATTGCAGATATTATCTGATCCATTTCCAGTTTTGGACTCAACTCCCAGGATTTCATCGATTTCTGGGAATAGAAAGACTAAAATATCACTGTCAATTGCACAATTTTCAAGGTAATTTTCATTTCCTCTTAGTGCAGGTTCTTCGGACTGTTCGGGGTGTTAACTGTTCTTGAAGCTTTGCCATAGTTTAAATAACTCTGAATAGCATAAATCCCCATTCCATTCAATTTTTCTCCTGTCAGTTTCTTTAAATTGTGATAACACATTAGGTTCTATTCTTTTCGCGATTGACGAAACTATCGGATCTGAAATTTTTGCATTTGGAGCATTATCAATTTCAATACTTTGAATCAATTTGTCTACTGTATGCAATGGCGAATTTGGTAATGTTGTTTTGTAAAAGCAGACTGGCATAATATTCAGAACGTGTGAAACCATTTAGATAACACACATTGTTTTTTGTTAGCCAATACTTGAGTGTTTAGTGCTATAAGTGCTAGTTCAAATTCCACGGCATGTTTACTTTTTCATCGCTATATTGGTAATCCAGTGGAATCAATTTATTTTACTATATATAATGGCTAATTTCCGAATATTGCCTTGTAAAGTAGACTGGCACAATATTCAGAGCCTCTGAAACAATTTATATAACGCATTTATTATTGGCAAATACTCGAGTGTTTAGTACTACAAGTGCTAGTTACATAAAAGGTGTTCCCAATTTCATATGTTTACTTTTTCATCACTATATTGGTAATCATGGAATCAATTTGTTCTACTATATATATATATATATATATATATATATATATATATATATATATATATATATATATATATATATATATATATATATATATATATATATATATATATATATATATATATATATATATATATATATAATGGCTGTTTGGTAACAATGCTTTGTAAAGGCAGACTGGTACAATATTCAGTGCCTATGAAACAATTTATACAACACATTTTTTATTGGCCAACACTCGAGTGTTTAGTACTATAAGTGCTAGTTGAAAGATGTTTCCAATTTCATGACATGTTTACTTTTTCATCACATTATTGGTAATCCAGTGGAATCAATTTGGTTTACTATATATCATGGCTAATTTGCGAATATTGCCTTGTAAAGTAGACTTGCACAATATTCAGAGCTTATGAAACAATTTATATAACACATTCATTATTGGCATATACTCGAGTGTGTCGTACTATAAGTGCTAGTTACTTAAAAGGTGTGTGTGTCTTTTGTTTCTTTAACGTCGGCCTATTTCCGCGACTATGGCCAATCACCGACGCCAGGGAGCAGTTTCACCTCACTATCCTGGAAATTTTGCCGAACCCCTGTCTTTCTGTAAAGAGGGTAGGGATCTTTAACGTGCCCAACATCGCATGGACACGGGACCGACGGCTTTACGCCCCCTCCGAAGGGCGGAACGTGCAGACATTCAACTTGCTCAAATACAATGCCAGAACCTCGGTTGATGTTAATTTTACAGTTTGTACTGAAAAAGTGAAAGGAGTACGCCGGGATCGAACCCAGTACCCTTCGGTTCAAAGGCACACGTTCTTACCTCTGAACCACCGAGGTCCTACTTAAAAGGTGTTCCCAATTTAATATGTTTACTTTTTCGTTACTATATTGGTAATCTAATGAGATCAATTTGTTATACTAGATATATAATGGCTGCTTGGTAATAATGCTTTGTAAAGGCAGACTTATAAGTGCTAGTTGAAAGATGTTTTCAATTTCATGACATGTTTACTTTTTCATCACAATATTGGTAATCCATGGAATCAATTTGTTTTACTATATATAATGGCTAATTTGCGAATATTGCCTTGTAAAGTAGACTTGCACAATATTCAGCCTATGAAACAATTTATATAACACATTTTTTATTGGCCAATACTCTAGTGTTTAGTACTATAAGTGCTAGTTACTTAAAAGGTGTTCCCTATTTCATATGTTTACTTGTTCGTCACTATATTGGTAATCTAATGGAATCAATTTGTTCTAATATATATATATATATATATATATATATATATATATATATATATATATATATATATATATATAGATATATATATATATATATATATATATATATATATATATATATATATATATATATATATATATATATATAATGGATGTTTGGTAACAATGCTTTGTAAAGGCAGACTGGTACAATATTTAGAGCCTATGAAACAATTTATATAACACATTTTTTGTTGGCCAATACTCGAATGTTTAGTACTATAAGCGCTGGTTACTTTTAAATGTGTTCCCACTTTTATGATACATGTTTACTTTTTCATCACCATATTGGTCATCGAGTGCAATCAATTTGCTCTACGATATATAATGGCTAATTTGGTAATATTATCTTGTAAAGCAGACTGGCACAATATTCAGAGTATGTGAAACAGTTTACCAATACCTGAGTGTTTAGTACTATATGTTCTAGTTACTTGAAAGATGTTTCCAGTTTCATATGTTTACTTTTTCATCACTATAATGGCAACCTAATGTGATCAATTTGTTTTACTATATATAATGACTAATGCTAATATTGCTTTGTAAAGCAGATAGGCATAATATTCAGAGCCTGTGAGACAATTTATAGTACATTATTTTTAATATGTCAACAACACACCACGAGGGCTTACAGCCTAAATACTATCGTACCGTGGGTGTTAACAAGGAGGAAAGAGGCAGCCTGTTAATTCTGGACTTGAAGGTTTGGAGGTTCGGAGAAGGAAAAACATGTGCCGGCAAGGAATTCCACAACTTGGAAGTCCTCGGGACAAAAGAGCGGGCATAACAAGATTTTCTATGTTTGGTGACCTGGACGTTAAAAGGGTGCATTCGCTCTGTTCCCCTGGTAGATCTGCTGGGGGCAGCAGGTGGGGGAATTATGGAGGAAAGCTCCTCTGAGCAGTGCCCGTGCAGATATCTATAAAAGAGAGAGAGGTCACCAACAGCACGTCGGTGGGCAAGGGATGGAAGCCTTTGGGTGAGGGTAGGGTCACCGATGAGACGTATAGCTCTCTTTTGAATGGAGTCCAGGATAGCGAGTGTAGAAGCGGCAGCTGCACCCCAGATGTGGGAGCAGTATTCGAGGTTTGGCCTTATTTGTGAAGTGTATAAGGTATAGAGATTAGTTGGTGAAAAGAATTTGCGAGCCCGGAAGAGGAAACCCAATTTCTTAGCAGCCGCTTCTGCAATTGATGTAACATGTTGGTGCCAATTAAGATTTCGATCCACAGTAATGCCAACAAGAGAAAAGGACTCATTACTTTGAATAACTTGGTTGTTCAGTGTGATGGGTCTGGGGCTGCTGTATCTCTTGTGAGAAAGAAAGCAAGACTTAGTTTTGGTGGGGTTGAATTGTACAAGATTTCTACTTCCCCAGTCTAATATTTTTTGGAGGTCTACGGAGACAGAACCCTCCATGAGTCTGCGATCCTCATCTAATTGGGCTAAAGAGACAGGCTTAGAATATTGTATGTTTGAGTGGAGGGTGCTGTCGTCCGCGTAACTGTGAACTGGGTTGGATGTGCTAGAGAGGAGGTCATTGATGTGGAGAAGAAACAAAGTAGGGGCTAAAGCTGAACCTTGAGGAACTCCTGCATTAATTGGATACAGTTTAGAGGAATGGCCATCCACAACAACAGATATGCTCCTGTTGGAGAGGAAATTTGCTGTCCAGGTACAAAGTTTTGGTGGTAGGCCATAGGCCGGAAGTTTATTCAGCAGCGCTGCGTGCCAGACCTGGTCGAATGCTTTGGATATGTCTAGAGCAACAATCTGGGATTCACCGTGTTGTTCCATAGACTTGTTCCAAGAATGGGTGACAAAGGAAAGGAGGTCGGCAGTCGATCTGCGCTGACGGAATCCATACTGCCTGTCGTGGATTAGACTGTGTTTTTCAAGGAATTTTAGTAGTTCGGTGTTTATATACTTTTCCATCACTTTAGAGATGACTGAAAGGAGAGAAATAGGCCTGTAGTTGCTAGGAAGCGCTTTGGATCCTTTCTTGGGGATGGGTTGTACTTGAGCAGTTTTCCAGTTACTAGGGAATATGGCCAATACCTAAATGTTTAGTACTATATGTGCTAGTTACTTGAAAGATGTTCCCAATTTCGTATGCTTACTTCTTGATCACTATGCTGGTAATCTAATGGAATCAATTTGTTCTACTATATATAATAGCTATTTGGTAATAGTGATTTGTAAAGGCAGACTGGCATAATATTCAGAGCCTGTGAAACAATTTATATAACATCATTTTTAATAGGCCAATACCTGAGTATTTAGTACTATTAGTACTATACAGGGTGTTCTACAAGCTCTATGACAAACTTTTCCAGATAATAGCTCTCATAAGTCTAAACAAATGTTCTTAATGAACATGGGTCCGATTCGCTTTTGTTAATAATTTACAATCATTGAACCTTTATTAACAATTACCAATAACAATTTAAATTAAATGACAATCACAAAACTTAAGACTATAAAAATTGTTCAAAATGTCCACCCCCGGCTTGAATGCAACCCTCACATTGACGAACTAAAGATTCGGTCACTCGAAGGATGAGATTTGGATCATTTCTTATTTGGTTAGCTGCATCTTGAATTCTTTCAAGTAACTGCTGATGGGTAGTGATTTCAACATGGTAGACCAGCTGCTTTATGTGTCCCCATAAATAAAAATCCAGGGGATTTGGATCTGGGCTACGAGGTGGCCATGATATTGGACCTCCTTGAACTGTCCATTTATTTGGGAAATGTTCATTTAACCAAGCAGCAACTTCCTCTATGTGGTGGTGCGCCGTCGTGTTGATACCAGATATTCTGAATAATATTATGTTGTACGTCATCAATGAACTCTAAAAGGTCGTCTTCTAAGAAATGTCTATACAGATCTGCATTTAAACGATCATTTAGAACATGCACAGGTAATAGATTATTGTTGAAAATGCCACACTGAATCGTTGCTGAAATCGTCTTGATCTAATTGGATGTGGATTTTGCAACGCCCATACATGTTCATTATGATTATTTATTCCGTCCCTAGTAAAGCACGCTTTATTAGACCACATGACGAGCGAAATGAATCTATCATTTTGTGCTTGTTGCTGAAGTAACCAGCGATAAAATTCTAATCGCTGTGGGGCATCTCCAGCATGCAATGCCTGTACATTTTGGCGATAAAACGGATGTAACATTTCTTTGTTTAATACACGCCATGCAAAATTCGGTGATACATGAACGTTACTAGATATATGCCGAACACTAATTGAAGGGATATCAAGGGCAGCATCTATTACATTTTCTTCATCTTGTACATTTACTTCAGTAGGACGAATGGCCTTTGGAGCGGGGTTACCTGCTTCTCGAAGTCTACGAAATGATGCACTAAACACCGTGTGGGCAGGTTGGTGTCTATTTGGATATCTGCCTCGATATTCTCGAGCTGCTTCTCTGGCGTTCCCATTGGAATACCCATATGCAAACACAATAGCTGCATATTCCTCAGTTGTGAATAAATGCATTGTTTATTTAGAACTTTTACACGAAGTATCAAATTTTGTACAATTAAAATGACACTAAGTATTTATTGTCATAACAACTGACATTTTTATTTATCAGCCTACTTTTGGTTGAAGTAGGTGTACCTATATTTTATAGGTGTGCATTGTTTCACATTCAAATCATTTCGTCACTACCTGGTTGACTGGAAAAATTATGATTCCTTAAATGCTTGTAACTTTTAAACAAAAACGAATCGGACCCATATTCATTAACAAAAAATGTTTTCTGGTTGCCTTTCGTTACATTTTTTGTTTGCTATAAAAGAATAACAAGTTGAATAGGTACGACCGAGATGCACATAAGTGATAATTTATAGGGCGCAAAATAAGTTTGTTGTAGCGGTGGATATAATTAGAATAGCTATACACAGTTTCAGCCACCTTATGACTAAAGCTGGAAAAGCTTTGTTTGTCACAACCATTTATAGCCACCTGTAATTTTAGCATCTATAATATCACTAATGACAAATAATTGTCAGACAGGTGGTTCTTATATTCTACTTATCATACTACTTAATAATTTTAATTTACTGTACCAAATTTTAATGTTAGTGATTATACTTACACTAACCCCCCTTACCAATTTCCTTGAGAATGTTTGTCGATTCTAGATCTGAGAATTTGTAATAAATAGCAGACACGCACTGGGCTGTAGCTTTATAAAACGACTGTAAACATAACCTTAAAATTCACGTAAACTGCTATTGAAGGATTTCATTGGGTAGATGTCCCGCGGGAATTGTTATTTGCATTTGAAATGTAGAGTGGCTATATCTAGGAAGATGGCCGAAACTAGTGACTACCCTACAAGATATTTTGGCGTTGGGAGTCTATAGATTTTTTGCTGTATGTTGTGTAGCAAAAAGCTGATTAATTTATAAGATTGCCTGTTTAGAGGATAATAATTGTTTTAAAAGATTTCTATTTGGTTACTTTATCAAATATTTTATTGCTCTGTGATGATGACCAGCTGTGTCATATTTTTTAGTCATTTGTTAGCTGCTCTTCATTGTTTGCTCATCAACCAACATTTCGTTGTCTATTTTAAGACAGCATCCAGATACACTTTTTATGTCTATTTTGAGACAGTATATACATATTTTTTTATCTATTTGGCTGAGATTCATTCTGTTTATTACCGAATGACCACTTTCCATTCTTTACTGTACAAATGGTAATGACAAAAAATGCTTAATCTGATAGCTTCTTTGTTGGTATGTGAAAGAATCATTTATTACGCACAAAAGTGACTTTCTGATTAACAAATTCAATATATTTTGGCGTTGGGAGTCTATGGATTTTTTGCTGTATAAGTATATTAGTGGTAGCAGATAACTGATAAATTTTACAAGATTGCATGTTAATAGGAACATAATTGTTTTGAAAGATGTATATTTGGTTACCTTATCAAATATTTTATTGCATCAGTTACTGATATCTTTCATAAAAACTAACAGCCGTTTTTTGAGTTGGCCGTAATTTTTCTCGTCTTTAAATGGATTTTGATTTTGCCGCGGTAAACATAGTATTAAACATGCTATGAGAGACTCGGTGGTTCAGTGGTAAGAACGTGTGCCTCTGAACCGAAGGGTGCTGGGTTCGATCCCCGGGTACTCCTTTCACTTTTTCAGTGCATACTGTACAATTAACATCAACCGAGGTTGTGGCATTGCATTTGATCAAGTTGAATGTCTGCACGTTCCGTTCTTCGGAGGTGGCGTAAATCCGTCGGTCCCGTGTCCATGCGATGTTGGGCACGTTAAAGATCACTACCCTCCCTACAGAAAGGCAGGGGTTCGGCCAAATTTCCAGGATAGTGAGGTGAAACTGCTCCCTGACGTCGGTGATTGGCCATAGTCGAGGAAATAGACCGACGTTAAAGAAATAAAAATACACAACATGCTACTTTTACACAAAGTATCAAATATTGTACAATTAAAATGACACTAGTAGTATTTATTGTCATAACAACTGTCATTTTTATTTATCAGCCCACTTTTGATTAAAGTAGGTGTACCTATATTTTATAGGTGTGCATGGTTTCACATTCAAATGATTTTGTCACTTCCTGGTTGACTGGAAAAATTATGATTCTTTAAATGCTTGTAACTTTTAAACAAAAACGAATCGGACCCATATTCACTAACAAAAAATGTTTAGAATTTTGATAGCTATCATCTGGCAAAATCTGTCATAGAGCTTGTAGAACACCTTGTATCTTCCCCTTTTTTCTGGTTACCTTTCGTTCCATTTTTTGTTTGCTATAAACGAATGACAAGTTGAATAGGTACGACCGACATGCACATAAGTGCTAATTTATAGGGCGCAAAATGAGTTTGTTATAGCGGCGGCTATAACTAGAATAGCTATACGCAGTTTCAGCCACCTTATGACTAAAGCTGGTAGTAAAGCTTTGTTGTTACAACCATTTATAGCCACCTCTAATTTTAGCATCTATAATATGACGAATGACAAAAATAATTGCCGGGCAGGTGGTTTTTATATTCTACTTATCATACTACTTAATAATTTCAATTTACTGGACCAAATTTCAATATATTAGTGATTATACTTACACTAACCCCCCTTACCAATTCTTAAGAATGTTTGTCGATTCTAGATCTGAGAATTTGTAATAAACAGCAGACGCACACTGGGCTCTAGCTTTATAAAACGACTGTAAACATAACCTTAAAATTCACGTAAACTGCTATTGAAGGATTTCATTGGGTAGATGTCCCGCGGGAATTGTTATTTGCATTTTAAATGTAGAGTGGCTATATCTAGGGCGATGGCAGAAACTGGTGACTATACCCTACAATATATTTTGGCGTTGGGAGTCTATAGATTTTTTGCTGTATGTTGTGTAGCAAAAAGCTGAATAATTTTTAAGATTGCCTGTTTAGAAGAACATAATTCTTTTGAAATATTTCTATTTGGTTACTTTGTCAAATATTTTATTGCTCTGTGATCATTACCAGCTGTGTCATATTTTTTAGTCACTTCTTAGCTGCTCTTCATTGTTTGCTCATCAACCAACATTTCGTTGTCTATTTTAAGACAGCATCCAGATACACTTTTTATGTCTATTTTGAGACAGTATATATATATATATATATATATATATATATATATATATATATATATATATATATATATATATATATACTGATGGGTCCAAACAAGATACCTATGTAGGATGCGCAGTATTTCATGAACAACAGCAGACATTTAATCTTAATAAATTACCACCTATTACTAGCATATATACCGCAGAATTGGTTGCCACCCAAGAAGCGTTACAACAGATCAAGCAGTCAAGTTACAATAAATTTATCATATTGACAGATTCCTTATTAGCCTTAAAGGCCATCTTGATCCCAATTAAATCTATATTTAAAAACCACTTAGTCCTTAACATAATTTCGTTACACTACCAAATCTGGACGCAGAATAAAACTGTACGTTTTGTGTGGGTAAAAGGACATTGCAAAATTTCAGGAAACGAACTAGTTGACTCCGCAGCACGGAACGCAACCACAGATGGAGTAGATTTTCAAATAATGATGTCTGATGACTTGATAAATGAATCAAAAGTTATTTCAAAAAGAATGTTTGAATCTTACTGGTACAAAATTAAATCTAATGCTACCAGTCACTTTAACAGTATATATCATTTTTCTACACAGTTTTCACTGCATAAACAGACAGTCCTACCCCGACATATATCAACTCCCCTAAACCGTTTGATATTTGGGCACGGCACTTTTCCGAAACATATGTTTAAGTTGGGATTGAAAAAGAACCCCGACTGCGATTGCGACGGGGCAAGTACCGGGGACTTGTAACATTTAATATTCTCTTGCAGATTCCACAATCAACAAATATAGGAGCGTTTTAGAAATATGCTCACCGAAAATATTTGTTTGCCATTAAATGCGGCATCCCTTTTATATCTGTCTCTTAGAAATAAGAGAATATTGTTTGCAATAATCAAATTTATTAAAAATGCAAAACTGTTTAACTACCTGTAAATTTATTCTCTACTACTAACAAGTTTTTTTTCTTTTTTTTAGCAATAGGTAGAGTAAGTAGATTAAGAAAAATCCTGTCTTTCCCTGTGTTAATACCTATGTTTCCACGGTCTGTGTGTTGTGTCTTTAAGTCGTCATAATAGACCCTATGACGTGAAGAGTGTCCCCGTTGCTATCCTTAGGCCATCATATTTTATAGTAGGGATAAGAGGGTAATATCATATATTTTAAAGGCTCACTTTGCAACATGTAATATAATATTTAATTTGTGTTACTTTATATATGCCTGTGTGTATGTATGTATATATGCTTGTATTGTATATATGTGTACATATATTTGTTATTTTGTATGCAAACATCTCAATCCGAGAGATATCATCACTCACATGTGCAGCGGTATAAATTGAGTATTATTGTACTACTGTGCCAGAGTTGTTTTAGAATCTGATGTTACAAAATGACCGTGGCTATATGAACTGGGTTACCAGTCCGAAGCCAAACAAACAAACAAAAAAGAAGCAAACAAGCTCAGTAATGTTTTTTTAGCGGAGATATTTTGTTTTTGCTATAGTTACAATTTTTTAAGCATAGCGTGTTAAAACACTACATATCAAAACGATTTTATATATTTTTTAAATCGCTAACTGTAATTATATATCTTTAACCCTTTGAGGACACAATTAATTTCGTTTTGAAAAAATCTGTTTTGCTTATTAAAACATATGTATTATACTTGTTTAATGTAAAGTAAATGGCACACTTATTTGTTTGAAACGTCTTTTGTTCTGCAGGATATGGTTTCCGTTAGTAACCACTGGGCACCTGCTCACTTAGTGTGGTACGCGGTGAAACAATTCCGATCCTTGTTAAAACAGAGTCCCACATTACAAATGGAACATTTCCATATGGTTCTGTGGACATCTTTTGAAGTGCTACAGTTAGCACATCTTAGTGAACTACAACGTTCTGGCAAATGTGCACATTTATCATATCGTACTTATAATAGCACAATTTTTTTTTAAATTTATTTGAAAGTGTGCTGGACGATTTACGACCACGTTTCTCATTTTCAGGTGAGGCACCAATCAAACCAACAGCAACTGACAAACGAAATTGTTTAAAACTCATAGTTTTTGCTGGTGTTCTCTGCTGGTACAAAATGAAGGCGTTTACTATACATGCGTCCAGAAAATACCAAAAAATTCTGTGTCACCATTTGTGCGATTTTCGGTCCATTTCATATAATGATTTGTACATGTCAAATTTATCGACATATCCCATATGTCGTTTGTATTCTTTCACGAGCAGAAGACAGTTTATTTCCTCTACGAAACCATTCTTCCTTTTTCTTGGGGCTGTTTCTACTATGGAAGGATTTTGGTAATTGCTCAACAACAGAACACTGCGTTTATCCATCCACTTCAAAGCGGCTACACCGTCCCTGGAAACATGCCAATCTGACTCTCCTCGTTTCAGAATTTTGTCTGCTTTGAAATCAGGTAGATTTGTTCTACCACGACGAACTGTCCCACAAGAGTAAATTCTATCTTGAAGCAGATCTTGCTGAAGCTGCACAGAGTTGAAAAAATTGTCGAAATAAACTCTATGGTAAATACCAACTAAGCTTCTTGTCAGGTCTTTTACAACACGACTTCCTAAGTTTTTTGTGTAATACTATGTTTACCACGGCAAAATCAAAATCTATTTAAAGCGAGAAAAATTACGGCCAACTGAAAAAACGGCTGTTAGTTTTTATGAAAAATATCCGCAACTGATGCAATAAAATATTTGATAAGGTAATCAAATATACATCTTGCAAAAGAATTGTTCCTATAAACATGCAATCTTGTAAAATTTATCTGTAGCAGTTATCTGCTACACAGGGAATCAAAACCACTAATAGTTATACAGCAAAAAAATCTATAAACTCCCAACGTCAAAGTATATTGAATTTGTTAATCAGCAAGTCACTTTTGTGCGTAATAAATGATTCTTTCACATTCCAACAAAGAAACTATCAGATTAAGCATTTTTTTTGTCATTACCATTGTACAGTAAATAATGGAAAGTGGTCATTCAATAATAAACAGATTGAATCTCGGCCAATATATATATATATATATATATATATATATATATATATATATATATATATATATATATATATATATATATATATATATATATATATATATATGATAATAATCATCATATTCCTCTGATAGCTCGTTGAAAACGTGACGATTGGCTTCAAAGGTGTCTCCATATTTTGGTATGATAACTTTAGGAATGGAACTCAGTATTTCGATATTCTCTCTGAATACTGATTGGATGGGCTGTGTATGGTACAACTGCCGGCTATGGATATCTAATGAAGCTTCACATAAAGGGGGTGAATTCTTCTTTTGCCAATACTTATGATACTTTGTATAGTGCAAAATAATTTTAAAATACGCACTTGTAACTATATAAGATAATATATACATTTTATTTAAAAAGTGTACCCATAATGATAAAACTTACCTGACTCAATCGTTGAGTCACCCTGGACAAGTTGAAAACAATTTGAACTCTAGAAGATATGTTTGTAAATAAATGATATTAAATTTTCCTTATTGGATATCCCAAAAAATTCTTTAAAACATTCACCAAAAGTTATTTTAACCAAAAATGAAGATTTCACTCTAAATCAGCTGAAATGAAATTGCTAGATATACATGACATATAGCGTTTGCAAGTAACACCTTAACAAGTTACAAAATATCTTAAAAATTATATGCCTCACGCTAAGAAAATAGAAAAAACTGTATGCACTTTGTATCCATTGAAGAAAATATGAAAAACCTACTCCTGTAACTCTCTTAAAAAATAGAGACTGAAGAAAAAAATGTAAAACGAAAGCAAAACAGTAAGTATCAAGTGTAGATACTGTACAAGATGTTCCAGGTTTATCCATTTACGCTATAATGTCTAACTGCATATAGAATTACTTAAGAACTATATATTATGTAACGACATAAAAAATAATAAAAACACATTGATAAAACGAAATGATTTATTTTTAGTAAACTACAAGTACATAAAATACAATTTAGTCTATATGACATTATCTGAGCTTATACAAGTTATAAAAGATGAATGAAACTAGATTTGTGCCCTTTTGGAGTGTTGTAGATTTTTCTTGTGGAACCTTACCGACATATGCACAGTTTCACAAAGCTCGATTAAATATTTAACGGCCGGTTAGTTAATCAAGAGTTCAGACAACCAATCACAGCTTCAAGATATTTGGTTGTCATGGCAACAACCCAAATCATATCCTGTGACTGGTCGTTTGAATCCTTGATTAACTAACCGGCCGTTAAATATTTAACCGAGCTTTGTGAAACTGGGCAATAGTCTGGCATATTTTTGGTTGTAAGTTTGTTTATTTGCCTTAGCATTTGCGCTAGGTGTTTCTTATTCGATACCCCAATATGATATAAGACTAGCAGCTATATCCATGGTTAAATATTTGAGTAGACCTGTCTTAAATATGTTCACTTTCGGAACTGGTACGAATGAAAACATACTTAGCTACTGAATTGTCTAAAGTCACAAAAATCCCAAAACTGAAGAAAAAAATGTAAAACGAAACCAAAACAGTAAGTATTAAGTGTAGATACTATACAAGATGTTCCAGGTTTATCCATTTACGCTATAATGTCTAACTGCATATAGAATTTCTTAAGAACTATATATTATGTAACGACATAAAAAATAATAAAAACACATTGATAAAACGAAATATTTTATTTTTAGTAAACTATAAATATATAAAATACAATTTAGTCTATATGACATTATCTGAGCTTATACAAGTTATAAAGGATTTAGGGCACGCAAACCATTGTCTAATGCGTGCCCCACCAATATAGTGTCAGCATGTATAACATTTTTTATGTCCGTTTGAACCTCATCTAGGGATTTTGCATTTAACATATCTTGCTTGCTTACTCCGGAATAGTTTGTATTGAAATCTACTATTTCTTGTGCCGGTTTTACAAACGACTCGTACATTTTTCTGTTATCTAACCCAACTACAGTCACTTTTGTTGAGTCTAAACCCTGGACTGTGTATGACATTTCACAGTCCAGAGCATAGACATAACAAATTTTAGAATCATTGGAATCAATGTTTTGTACGTCGTTCGCACAAACCCTTTGCGAAAGTTCAATCCATCTTCTAGCCCATTCCATACGTGAACGTAGCATTACCTACATCTATCATTCAATAGTTTGTACAAAAACCATAAATTAGAACATAATCTCCTCGTTTCGAGACTACACACATTAAATGAAGTATGTAACAAAGTATAGTCACAAAAAATGCCGGTAAATATCACACCACCTTTGAATGACAAGTTTTTAAAAAACATACTTAGCTACTGAATTGTCTAAAGTCACAAAAATCCTAAAACTGTTTAACTTACTAAGCAAGACACAGCGACTTAGATTGTCACATCCCTTGGAGATTTCACCCCCACCCCTTTTGAAAGCACCAGAAACAGCAAATATTTGTATTTGTTGATCTTCTGGCATGAAAACCATGTTGCTGCTAACATATTCTCTTGGGAAAATGTTCGGACAAGAATTCAGTTACTAAACCATGCAACAACTTTAATACAGATGGACGGTAAAACTGTCCTATAATAATTATATTGGTTTATTTCCAGTGTTTGGAAGTCCGGCTTTGGACTGATTTGAACTAATTATTAGTAACTTCCAAAATACACCCAGAACTCTGTATTGGAACTCCAAAGTCTGACTGGGATGTACTTTGGAAGTGACTAATAATTAGTAACTTCCAAAGTACGCCTAGGCCTCTGTAGTGGAACTCCAAAGACAGACTTCCAAATACTGGAAAACCAACAAATAACTAAAATTTTGTTGAATAAAAGCCACAAAGGAAGGGGCCACTGCACTACAAGAACGTAAAAATATGGCTAGTATACCATCAGGTCCTGAATTTTTGTTGACATAGATATTCTAGTTTTGCTAAAACTTTATCGATTGGAATTTACAATCCCAAAATCCATAAGCCCGAGATTCCACTATGCCTAACGTAATATCCTCTAACGGTTGGTAGAGCAAGGTAATTCTTATGTCAAGGATACCTTTTATTTCATGGCCCTTACAAATTTTCTAGTTTCTTTAAACGATATTCTAGTTAGCTTTGATATTGGTTCCTTGTTCACCACGATACCTTTCCCAAAATCCCTGCAAACTCTTAAAATCCAAGTGTTTCATCTGACATCCTACCTCTATTGGAACATTGCTCGTTTTCCTTTCTGAAAATAAATTTTATAAACAAGTCCAAGTTCCCTCCCCCGCTATAGCAAATATTTTTGTAAAAATTTTGAAACATGAGCCCTGAATTAACCTACCTGCTGACTTAGATATGTCGACGACGAAGAGTCCGTGGATACATTTATTTGTCAATTTGACAACATAACCCCCAAATCCAGTTCACCATGGAAATGCAAACCAATTCTACTTTGAACATGTCATCTATCAAAAACAAACTCACGTCAATTGCTACCCAAATTCCATGATAATTTGCCACAAATAAATTCTGTTGTCCGCACTCTAGTAACACTCTCCCTACGACTATCAGACAAAATAAGTCAACAAACAGAACTTGACTTTTTAAAACCATACCATAAATACCATATACCAGGCAATATACGAAACGCCCAGAAACCAGCCACTGCACCGCAAGAAGAAGAACAGACAAATTTTGAATAGCGCACGGCAATTCTTCTATACATGAGACGTGTCACTAATAAACTTGGTCGTATTCCACAAAAATATAAAAACTATCTTTATCTCCGAACAGATGGTGTCTGACTTAATAGGGATCCTCAAAGACAAATTACCTTACTGATATAATACATTTGTGGTCATCCTGATCAAAAAATCAATATGCCTTGTGATGATGCATTATTTTCCACCTAAATATTAGAAAACTTGTAATTTATAATTAAATCATTAATTTAGTACCAATCACAAAATACTAAAAGTAGAAATATATTGTAAAATATTTTCACTATGATATATATTTAAGCAACTTATTTTTTTAACATTGTGTATATCGTATTTATTATCTTATCTCTCTCGATTAGACCGGTAAAATTCCAATAGACGCGGAGATTTTTACGTGTTCTCCAAATCATATAAAATGCAAGGCCTCACCAAATAAAGGCGGTAGTAGTTCTTCCGGCAAGACTGCAACAGTGAACCGTCACCAGTGTTTGTTAGCTTGCAATGAGAGAACCCGCACTGCTTCCGTTTTCCGTAAGATTGTTTCAGGCTTGGCTTGTTTCCTTGGACATAAACATGTTCATACGTGAAAAATTGTCGGTCTTAATTAAGAGTTTGTGGCGAATTTTCTTATATTTCAAATATGCTTCTGAGTCAGATTTTATCAACAAAGATATTCCAGCATTTTTTACCTATCGCCGTATATTTAGATGGTCCTGTATGTTACATTATCTTGGACCGTTTTTGTGGGGACGCTGAGGATTCACAGCTCACTTAAATAATCGAGATATTTCCATCTTGAATTGATTCTGATAGGGACGTAGATGATTCACGGCTCACTTAATCGATATATTTCCAACTTGGATTGATCCTGATAGGGTCGCTGAGGGTTCAAAGCGTATCTAGGTAACTCTAGGTAGCATGTTCATTCCAAGTACAGTACTTTAATCTTGTCTAGGCCGGAGCTTTCCGCCTCATACCTTAGGAACTCTTGTGTTATTTTCGTGAGGATGCTGAGGATTCACACCTGACAAAAGTACTCAAGATGTTTGTGTCTTGTTTGACGCTATCGGGAATGCAGAGTAGTCACAGTCCGCATAGGTGGCCCAGGAACTTATGTCCTGCCACTTCCAGCTTAAACTTCCCGTACCTTGAGTCCGTTGTTTTGACTGAGCGCCTGATAATAACACTTTTGAATTGACTTTCGCTCTATGTTTGTTATCTGCTGTATCATTGCTTATGTAAAACGTCGATCATACTGTATATACTATGCTGATACCTCATTTGTTTCTCAATTAATCGGCACCTCAAACCTAAACGATCTCCTGACGCATCATCAAACGCTAGCTCTAACCCTTATATAAATGTCCCAGTATTATTTCATGATATTAATAACCCACATAATTTGTACCTAGTTTGTAAGAACTCTTTTGTATATATTTTGTAAATAGTTTCTGTCATTATATAGGGTTCGGAAAACAACAGTACTGAATTCATCTCTAACCTCGACCTCTAACTACAAAATCTGCTAAACCTTTTAAGAAAACACAAGTAGTCGGGTCATCGACTAGAGACCGCTTACTCCGGGGTCACTAATCTAGCCGGCTACCAAACCCTTCTCGACAGAGATACCCAGGTACTTTGACCGTTAGATTTATTTATTTTTTAATTTTAACAACACACCACGAGGGCTTACAGCCTAAATACTATCGTACCGTGGGTGTTGACAAGGAGGAGAAACTTGTTAATTCTGGACTTGAAGGTTTGGAGGTTCGGAGCAGAAGGAAAAACATGTGCCGGCAAGGAATTCCACAACTTGGAAGTCCTCGGGACAAAAGAGCGGGCATAACAAGATGTTCTATGTCTGGTGACCTGGACAGTAAAAGGGTGCATTCGATCTGTTCCCCTGGTAGATCTGTTGGGGGCAGCAGGTGGGGGAACTATGGTGGAAAGCTCCTCTGAGCACTGCCCGTGCAGATATCTATAAAAGAGAGAGAGGTCACCAACGGCACGTCGGTGGGCAAGGGATGGCAGCCTTTGGGTGAGGGTAGGGTCACCGATGAGACGTATAGCTCTCTTTTGAATGGAGTCCAGGATAGCGAGTGTAGAAGCGGCAGCTGCACCCCAGATGTGGGAGCAGTATTCGAGTTTTGGCCTTATTTGTGAAGTATATAAGGTATAGAGATTAGCTGGTGAAAAGTATTTGCGAGCCCGGAAGAGGAAACCTAATTTCTTAGCAGCCGCTTCTGCAATTGATGTGACATGTTCGTGCCAGTTAAGATTTCGATCCACAGAAATGCCAACAAGAGAAAACGACTCATTACTTTGATTGGTCAGAGTCTCGTTAAGAGGTCTCAGACATTCTCAGCAGGGGGTTAATCCCTCTAAAACCTGGCGCCCGAGATTCTCCGAATTAAAACCGAAAATAAGTTTCACCGAAAAACGGTCTGCAAATAAAGACCTCGTCACAGCTTGCAGATTTCATATATTCACTTTTCTTATTTGTTTTAAGAAATCAGCCATTCAACTTTATAATAGTTGAACTTACATAAAAACATATAGGGAGTTCTCTTAAACTTATAGCTCTTTTGAGACAACTTTTATGCCCAGTTTCATAAAGCCCGATTAAATATTTAACGGACGGTTAGCTAATCAAGGATTAAGACGACCAATCACAGGTCCAGGTTGCGATTCTGGTTTTTGCCGTGACAACTTAATATTTTGGATCTGTGATTGGTTGTATTAAGCCTTTATTAATTAACCGGCCGTTAAATATTTCATCAAGCTTTGTGAAACTGGGCATAAGTCTTGCAACAATGCTGACGTGAGAATCAACCCCACTACTTTGGCAGAAATCTTATCGACGGAAGTCGAAATAATGAATTTATTAAAAACTTTACGGACACGACACACGACACACACACACACACACACACACACACACACACACACACACACACACACACAATATATATATATATATATATATATATATATATATATATATATATATATATATATATATATATATATATATATATATATATATATACACACTGTTTTTAATATTATAAGTTTTAAGGTTCCATCAACTGGGGTTCGCTATTTAGAATGCAGGTCATCTGCGTCACAATAATGCTGACAGTTGTTTAGTTGTTTAAGCTTTGCTTCTGAGGAGACTCCAAAGACTTTTTATACTCAGCCTGAAGATGGGTTAAAGCGACCTTATTCGAGCTAATTTAAGGAAACTATGACAGTCTTACAGTCGTGATGTCCTATTTTTGCACGAAAGTTCGACACAAAAAAGGAAATGAAGTAAGACTAATGTATTATGAACATTGTGTTGTCAGTTTTGTCTTCTTCGCTTTATATTCTTCTATAGATTCTTTAATATAAGGAGGATGAATACATTTCCTTCCTCTCCCTATATTGTCCCTTACTATTTCTGGGGCTATACATTCTCTATAGAAGATTTCCAATTTTGGCAACGTTGATCCTTCCCTTAACTCTCTATCTTTAAATATTTCTTCCACAAACAAACCAACTGCATCATGGACATAAACGACGAAATAGCATTTTGATTTTTTAGTGATGTTGAGTTGTCCTTGCACCTACAACAAAAACTAGATATAGAGTTGAATAGAAATAAAAACGTATACGCACCTGATAGTAGTAATTATGATTTCGCTTCAGCCTTATGCCATTTTCACTTCTTTCTAAACATTAACAACTTCCTCAATCGTGTGTGAATTCAGAGTTTTGTTTGGTTGCATAATAGAGGCATTTAATTCATTAATAAACCCTAACGGTGAACAGTTAACTGTAACGGCTGTATCTAAAATACCAGATTAGTTACCGTCAGGGGAAGGTCCCAAATATCCGTGATTTGTGTCTACCCATAAACCAGATTCAACAACTTTTAAGTGCGTGTTTTTCTCAAATTGCCCAATGGCTACCTTCTCTTTTGCAATGTCATATTCAGTAGCTTCTGAGAAAAAATAACTGGTACTTAAACAAGCGTTAACAATGTTATGAGAACTCGTATGGGGTCTCCTTTTAATAATGCGACCAAATAGTGATTCAGTCAGTCTCAGTTTTCTTTCACTTTGATATACGTTATTTCCAAATTGCCCTACGGATCCATCTGAATTCTGTCTCTTTTTGACTCTGTCACCTGCGATAGTATAAGGCGTAACACTACACACATTATACTTAACTAACAAATATCCAGATCAACGATCTATCAAGCACAATTATTCTATTCTTTTTGCCGATAATCTGTGAACATTTATTTTAATTTATTTTCAAATAAAATAAGATAGTTTTCACACAGATGTTTTGTACTGCACAAGTCTCTATAATGCATAAAGAGGTTCTGTGTAGTAAAACCTGTCGTACAGAACAATAAATATGTATGAGAATCTTCTTAATTTATTTTCGTAAATTAAAAAACTAAAATACTACATGTCTTGTAAACTGCGAAGCTAGTGATGATACATCAATTTTTTAAAGATACATACCAATAAGCACACCTTGTTCATAAAAATATGAAAAAATATACCTTCAACTTATTGATTATCTCCTTCACGTGTTTTTGCAATATATCTTAATCTTCTGGCTGTTCAGCGTAAGGTCCATAATCTTCATTCTTTGAGCCGTATTATTTTTTAAAGCTTTATTCCAGGATTTTGCACACTAGCTCCGGTAACATCGTCTAGTTCAGAGAACAAGCTTTTCATAGATTTTATTTGTTGACGCATCTTTTGTTCCATATATGCTTTGAAATGTTTTCCTGGACTAGAATCTGTTACATTTTTATAAGCACTCGAATGCCACTTCCGCTTTTTGTTATACCTTAAACCAGAAAGGTGTACTCGTCGTTGATATGAACCTTGCTGAATTAATTTTAACCTTTTCCCCTTCATTAAAACGCGAGATAAATGGAGCCCCAACAATGGGCCTTTATACTACAAAGTTGCCTTCCCACAGTCAGGACCGTCGAGTCAGCAGTAGACTTGAAGGAGCCCACAAGTATGCAGGCTCAGACTAGCAAGTTGGACGGAATATCACTCGTGAGAATCTACATCAGCAGATCCTTTGTTACATCCAGAGACAATAGTGCCACGCCTGGAGTGTAGTGTACAAATAGACTGCTCACAAGGATACGACCGTTCATTCTTGTTCCGAGTAGTTAGACTTTAGATCACATGTATGTTGATCGTTACCTTTGCCATTATTTTATATTATTTCTTTTTGTATTAAGTACTTAAGTATTGATTGTTTAAAGTAGTAAATAAATTGTTTTAAAAATTCAAAGGTCTTAGCCGTAAAGTTAAGTCGCGCGACTATATTCATCAACCTTTCTGCATTGATATTATTTTCATTCGATATGAGCCTTCCTTACTAATAATTACAGTACACCTAAAACATTAATTAATGTACAAAAATAACTTATGGGAGAAGTAATTACTAAAGTACTGATATTAGAAATTAAGTGGGTTAAGTGGAAGTACATGCATTATATTTTTGTAAAATTGTTCTTACCATTCAGATGATTATAGATTGTCGTTGATTTTAATTTTGGTATAAGGTTATTATTTTGATCGCCAGGCATATTACACATTCCAAACCTACAAAATATATGGTCTCCATATACATGATGTAATCCATGTCTGAGATCACTTCAAAGAGAGTCTAGATCCTTACTGTCCGTTTTAGCATGCTCATATATGGAGCAGTTTGCTCGCTTTGTCAGAAGATTTATTTTTTTCGTAGTAAGTAATTTTCTGCCTTCAACGGGAAATTGTGTATCTGATTTAATTAAGCTCAGTCGCTTGCCATAGTTCTTAAGTGCATCATTAGTACAATTGATCTTTTTGACTTCCTTACCGTACGTAACATGTTGCAGAATTTTCCCAAAAACACTCGAATCGTCATCAGCTATAAATTTCATGTACCGAACCCCATGCATGTTCTCGCTTAATTTAAAGCCTCCTACAGCCATATCTGCTTCAATTGCTAGAGCCGATCCTTCCCAATTCTTATAGCACATATGTTCTTTCGGATTCTGTGATCTTGCGCAAATTAAGCAAAATTTGTTTCGTACAGCAATGAACAATAGTTCGCCAGTGTTCTTTCCTACTATACCGACCATTCCCGACAGTGCGTTAAAACTACTAATATAATATCTTTTGCTCCACGAACCATCAACGTATACTGTTATTCATGGTATCCCATCTACACAAACTTGTCCTTTTTCTATGGCGATTTCTTTTTCTTTAATGCCAGCTGCTTTGATCGACCTCCACAGGGACGCTTCCCATTCCTAAAATAAATATATTTTTACAACTAAAGAAGAACTACCTATCTATTACTATTATTTTACCTTTACAAGATCATTTTCGATTTCATAAAACTGATGAGGTGTCATTGTTGGAATATCCATACAACTGAGAAACTCGCTCATATTCCCATAAGTACTTACAGTTGCCAAAGTTCCCCAAACTGCTCCAATCTTATCATGGAATTTTTCCGTTGCGGATCTTCTGTGTCATATGTATACGTTTTTTCACAAGCGTTACATTGGAAACAATGCTCCTGACGGCCTTTACCCCTATTTATTTCTATTTGTACACTCAATTTTCCGAGTGTACAAATTTTTGCATGATTATATTGCAAAGTAGTAGCACAGTTAAGAACATAACCAAGTTCTACAGTACGATTTCTAGTTATGGGGGACTCTTGCCTGGGTACAGTTTCATATTCGAGTGTATAATCATTAATCCTAAAATCATAACTGCTGTCAAATATATTACAGTAAAAATGGTAAAATGTACACCTCTCGTATTCATCAGATGATATAACACCTGGTTCCTTTGATAATTTTTGATGACTATGATTAGGGCATGTTTTCATACTCCAGTGAGGGATTCTAGAATAAATTATACTGAGTATGAAAAATATATCGTTTGCAGAGATAATGTGCATTTATTTTGAAAACGACTCAATACCGAGACTCATTTTGTCTTTTCGCTTCATAAGCAAAAATAATTAATTTCACTCTGCTGTTTTTCTTTTACGAGAAATAAAATTAGGTGAAAACCATGAAGGCCATGTATCGTCATACGATATGTCGAGATCGTCTGTGTAACGTGTAATTGCGTCCACTTCGCCTTCGACGTTTATCGGAGGATGGTGTGCCGAATCAGTGTCGACGATGCTATCGTACACAACGTTACGGGTGAACTTTCTGTTTCTAAACTTGAAGCTGCCCTGTCTGGACGTGTTTTCCATGTAAACGCACGCACTCCTCGGAGAGCCGACGCTGGAGAAGGCGACGTACAACTGTCCGTGTGCAAAGCAGGGTTTCTCCAAGTATATGCCAACCTTTCTGAACATCTGTCCCTGCGACTTGTTGATGGTCATGGCGAACGCCAGCGTCACCGGAAATTGGAATCTCGTGATGGGTGTGGGCAATGACGGATCTGTGGCTTGCATGTGTATACTTGGCAACAGCAACATGTCGCCTCTGTGGGTGCCCGTCAGCAGTTCCAACCGTATGATGTTCTCGCCCAAAGAACCCACTTTCAGCCTGCTGCCGTTGCATTGACCCATGTCGATGTCCAAATTTCTCAGCAACATCACCACCGCTCCGGTCTTGACGTGTAGTTCGTGAGGGGGCAAAGATGCAATCTAGACGGCATTGATGTAATCGACCGGAACATGGAGGTCGTCGTTTTCGTCGTTGCTGTATTCGTCGACGCTAAAGTACGTTTTCGTGTCTCCAGGCAGACATGCGAGTATTTGGTTGTTTATTTCCCAAACGGACACGTTCGTGGGACAGAGTATGGCGTGATCGGCGGCCTTGAAATTTCTGCCGTAAACCGTCTTCATCAGTCTCAATCTGGAAGAGACGAGATGTTGTGGGGGAATTTCGTTCAGATCGCCCGGCACGTGCGGACGCGTCGTACTGACAGTCCAGCCGTCCGTCTCCGAGGCGTAACAGCCAATTGGCGTAAGCGGCTTCTCCTCTTTCCGCACGGACGTTTTCGCTCAACTTGTAGTGTCTCATTTGTGTCCACAAACGGCTCGCTTTCATGGTGGCGCCCACCGTCTCCGTACGATGTGCTCTCGCCACAACCTGCAAAATCTGTCTAAAGTCGCCGCCGAAAAGCGTAACTTTTCCCCACATCAGTGCACCGCATTACATCAAATCCTTGAGGAACCTGTCGACGATTTCGACGGCCTTGCGGTTGGCCAACGACGCCTCGTCCCATATCAAAAGTGCGGCCTGTTTGATGTGCAAGGCTTGCGCCGACTCCACGTGATGTCCGGCCCGCGACGTGTCAGTGATGTTCAGTGGCAGTCTGAACGCACTGTGCGCCGTCTTGCCGCCGAGAAGCAACGAGGCGGCGAGCCCGTCCAAGCCACGGCGACGCAGCCTCTGCCGGTTCGACGACGCACATCTTTATGACGGTGTTGAAGAGATAGGTTTTGCCGGTGCCGGCTGGAGCATCAACGTAGAACATCTTTTCGGTGTTGTTGGTGGTATCTTCCAATGCCCCCATGACACGGTCGTATACGGTCTTTTGGCCGGCGTTGAACAACGTCGCGTCGCGTTTAAAGTTTGCGAAAGCTCCTCTACTTCCGTCTTCATCGTCCGACGGTTCGTTCCCCAACAAATCCACATTGACGGAGGGCAGGCCAAACTCCTCCAGGGTGTGATTGCCGTTTCTCGACAGTATCGACCACCCACGGTGCACAAAGTCCTCAATCAGATGGGAACGATGCCGAAGCCACATGTTGGGAATCTCGTGTGCGACGTAAACGGCCGCCACCGACAGCAATAATCCAAACAGTTTCCTCAGGGCAGAGGGAAACCTGTTGAGCGCCGCCTCGTCCAGGCATCTGTTGTACACGTCTGCGTCGGACAAAAGTCCCAGAGCGTGGCACGCATCTCTGAACGTTGCATGCATCGTACCCGCCACTGTTCTCAATTGCTCAAACGACGTGGCACCTTTCACGTGCGACAACAACACGCGCAGAAAGTATCTGTCCACGCCCCCTGGAGACACCTTGGCGATACATCCGAACATTTTGCTGATCTGGCGCCTGCGCTGCCTCTGCAGCGCCACACCGTTCCAGGTGTATTTTTCGGGAATTTCGACGTACTTTAGCGATGCGGCCTCGGTGTCCGTTTGATTGAGCCGAAAGTATGCCATCAGTTTGGTGGGTTTTTCCATAGCATTTTCAATGTCTCGCACGTTATCGTGTTCATCAAACAACACCAACTGTTCACCGGGCATGTGAACGGGCAACACCAACACTGAATACGTGCGGTCGCTCATCTGAAATTCGAAAAGTCTCCATGCCGCCTCCATCGCACTCACATACCTGCAATCCAGATAGGATCGGATTTCATCCCAGTGGAGGGTGTTGTCGTGGATGTGGACCGTGGCACAATCCGGACCCTTGTGCACGTACTTGTGCAGGTACTTTATCGACCTGCGCGAACCGCACAATTCAAAATTGATGTGACATTTAAATTTCGAGGCCGCATACCTGTTGTAGGGCACAATGTGTCTGCTGTCGATGAGCTGGCCGTTGTGCGATATTGATCTTCCGTCGTTTGGCCTCCTGTACACGGGCTGTCCCCGGTTGCCGTCGCCGCTCGGGACAGTTCTTTCCACGAACTCTTTGGGATAACCTTTGGTGCAGCGGCCGTCTCGTATGCACGCGGCGTGCGGATTCTGCACGCCGCAAGGTCTGTGAACGTGACTGTCTGCGACGATGCCGTACAACCGGGTTCCCTCCTCTGGTCCGGTATCCACGCACAAACCATCGAGTCTATCATTTCTTCCGAGTCGGGCTTGTCCTCGGGCCTTAGCGCCACTAGGATGTGGGCGTGCGGCAACGCCCTCTTTTGGAATTCTATGACGTACATCGAATATAATACCACACCGTACACCTGCTTGTTGTTAATGTCATCAATAAACTCCAACAGCTTCTGGTGGAACACTCGCACCACCAGATCGGGACGGTGTTGCCACATCTGGGCGTGCTCCAGACTGTCCCGGATCTCGGGCCAGTGCGGATTGCACGTCATGGTGATGAACAGGTCGGGTTTCCCAAGCCTCGACACTATCGTCATGGCGTCCAGGTAACGTCTAGTTTGTGCCTTCGGACCTCCGCCGAACGTGGTCGGCAGCACCACCACCTGTCCTATGCGCAACGTTTGATCGTTCATTCTGTGCCGCATCAACCTTTCTACCGCCCTTTTGCCGGCCAAGCGTAGCTTGGCCTGGTTCTGACGGAGCCACCACAGTTCGTTCGCCTCGGCCTTACACCAGGCATCCACCACGTACTGCTGAAACAACTTTTGAGCATTGTGCAAGATGGAAAACGTGCCGTTGCGCACGTACAAGCGATACCGGTAGTATTCTCGTATCGAGACCGTTTTGGAGGGGCGCGTGTGGTACTTGAGCGACGTGTCGTAACCGTGTTCGCCGTGTGGAAACAGCAACGGATACACCATCGGATCGGCCAGCTTGTTCAAGTTTTTCAGCTCCTTGTTGACCTCGTGGCGATTCCTGGGGTAGATGGCGAGATCGACGTCGAACGGTGGATCCTCTCCGCAAAATAGGGCGGCCACGTCGCTGCGGCTCTCCGGCATGTCGCGATTTCTCAGTTCGGTCATGTTGTCTTTGAACGCCAGCACCATGTTCCCAACCTGTATGCCCTCCTGGCGTTTCTGCTGCATCACATCGCGCATCGTACGGTAGGTGAGCACCAAACGGTTCACCGTACGAAGCATGTTTTCAATGTTTTCGACGGTCGCGCGACCCACTCTGTCCGAGAGAAAGGCGGCGCACCTTTCGACGGCGTCCGCCGCATCGACGAAATAATACTGATTCAGGATCGGTCTTTCCAATTCGGGAGTGGCGGGCAGAGCCTCTGTGAAATGGTAGATTTGTCCGCTTATCCAGAAAGACCAATTTCCCTGACCGACGTTTCTATCGTTGGGAATGTTTGTTTTGAAAGAGGCCATGGCAAAGGTGCTGTTCAAAGCTCTTATGTTGTTTCTAAAGTCGACCGAATGACGATCGGCGCGGGTCAGATAGTCTTTAAGCATGTCGGGACACGGCAATAAAGCGGGCGGACGGACTTCGCCCAGCGTGCAGCAGGACCTTCTCAGGCCCTGCCTGTTGGAGCGTTCCCGGTGGAAGAAGAGGGCGGCGCACACGGGACACGTGTCGGTGAGCGTGCCCAGATGGAACGTTTCCACGGCCGCGATGTCGAGGTTGGCGGCGATGGCCTTCTTGTATGTGACCCTGTGGGGCACGACGGCGTGCGAACGCGGTCGGTTCGACGGAGGCGTCGGTGTGAACGCGACGGAGATGTTGGGGCTCGTGTCCTCGACGTGATGTTGGTGTGGGGTCCCCGTTGAGATGCCGAATCGGCGTCGGTGCGTACGAGAGAGACGATGGGTGTGAGCAGCGGCGGCGGCGACGTAACGATGTTACCGACGAGCGACGAGGGTGTGTCCGGGTGTGCTGCCACCACACTGCGACGCGAATCGTCCGACCTGCCGGCCGACGAGGATGCCGCGTCGCCGCCGCCGCTGCTTGATTGCGACCTGCCCAGACGTAATCTGGCGGCCTTTGTGACGCGACCGCTTTGGCTGTCAAATTTACTTCTAACTTTCTTTGACATGGTGGAATGTCGGTCTGGATAGTGTCCGGGGAACGCCCGAATGCAACTGAAAATTAACAATTTCGCAACACGTACAAAATAAACACAAGGTTCTTGCACCTTGTACGAAAGAGATGTTTTAAAAATTTCTCGAGCCAATTTTAACAATGACAAAGGAGAATTATTAATCGCTTCTAAAATCAACTCTTACTAGGCATCCTTCGGGGAGGCCATTCCACAAGTTCCCCATGAGTGATGTGATTTGGCGGAAATTGTAAATGTATAGTCTTGGTCTGCGTCGTGTGTCTACCGGACGGCACAAGATGATGAGCGCACGTACGTGCGTGCGTAGGAGCGTGGAGCGCTTGTAAAAATCGAAGCGTAGCAGGTGAAAAGCGCGCGGGCGCACACGCACAGAGACCAAGGTATCTTATTAAAATTTCACACAGGTTTGATTGGGGTTCGATGAATCCAAGAACATTGCGAGCAAACGAACCTATTTGGGGAAAATTGAAATGTTTCACACACAAATGTGTGAAAATAGAAAGAGCAGTGACGGACAGTGTTGTGTGTTACTCGTCGTGTTCGAGCCGCATTTGCACTTCCGCCCAAACAAAACAGATGAAAATGTTACATAATGATGGCTGAAAAGAAAATGTTAAAAACATGCTACCAGATGGTATCGGCTTGTGCTCGATTATGTCGTCTGTTGCGATGCCAAATGGCATGCGCGTTCCACCGAAAGTTGATGTTTACGGTGATGTCGTTGAAATTCTCCTCCGCTTGTGCAGAAAATCACGAGGCAGTGGAGGGATGAGAGTAGTCGGCAACGTATACGTTTCTTGTAGCTGTGAGCTGCAACGACAATGCTTATAATGTGTGGTCGCTGCGTCATCACCTGAAACATTAATGCCAATGATAAATTTGCAAATAAGCAGACAATAAAGACAGCGCACACAAACCACATGACGATTGTGCCAACGGTTCGCAACGTGTCACCGGTAATGATGGCATGTCGGAGCCGTAGCAAAGCTTCAGCGCTAAAAGGCCACATGTGACCGGAAGACAAATGTTTGTTGATCTGTACGCGACGTGCGCACGACAAGGGCAAATAAATGCAGAAAATGTCTGTGAGGCATTGAAAAAAAAAGAAAAACCGACCGCTCTTCTATGAGTATAATAAAGCGGGGGCGATTGGCTCATTCTTTGTTTTGTAATTGATAACTGACGGCGCGAACAACGACATGTTTAAAAACTTTCGCTGTCCATCTTTGTCTCTATTTCGCACGTTTGCGAGGTGGCGTTTGTGTCATGTCATCGTCAAAGAAGGGTGCATTCCACTTTTCTAATGCAGTTTCGCATAGTCCTTGCAACCGCCCAAAGGCTGTCCCTGGTTGTCGTTTTGGCCGTTTAAAATGGTTCTTTCCACGAACGCTTTGTGATAACCTTTGGTGCATCGGCCGTCTCGCATGCACGCGGCGTGCGGATTTTGCACGCCGCAAGGTCTGTGAAGGTAGCTGTCGGCGACGATGCCGTACAACCTGGGTTCCCTCCTTTGGTCCGGTATCCACGCACAAACCATCGAGTCTATCATTTCTTCCGAGTCGGGCTTGTCTTCCGGCCTTAATGCCACTAAAATGTGCGCATGCGGCAAAGCTCTCTTTTGGAATTCTATGACGTACATCGAATATAAAATCACACCGTACACCTGCTTGTTGTTAATGTCATCAATAAACTCCAACAGCTTCTGGTGGAACACTCGCACCACCAGATCGGGACGGTGCTGCCACATCTGAGCGTGTTCCAGATTGTCCCGGATCTCGGGCCAATGCGGATTGCACGTCATGGTGATGAACAGGTCGGGTTTCCCAAGCCGCGACACTATCGTCATGGCATCCAGATATCTTCTAGTTTGTGCCGAACGTCGTCGGTAGCACCACCACCGTTCCTATGCGCAACGTCTGATCGTTCATTCTGTGCCGCATCAACCTTTCCACCGCCTGGTTATTGCGGAGCCACCACAGTTCTTTCGCCTCGGCCTTGCACCAGGCATCCACCACGTATTGTTAGAATAACTTTTATGCATTGTGCAGTATGGAAAATGCGCCGTTGCGAATCTGCAAACTGTATCGGTAGAATTCACGTATCGAAACGGGTTTGGAGGGACGAGTGGCGTATCTGAGCGATTGATCGTAGCCGTGTTCGCCGTGCGGCAACAGCAACGGATACACCGTCGGATCGGCCAGTTTGTTTAGATTTTTCAACTCCCTGTTGAGTTCGTGACGACTCCTCGGGTAGATGGCGACGTCGAACGGTGGATCCTCTCCGCAAAACAGAGCGGCCACGTCGCTGCGGCTCTCCGGCAAATTGTAATTTCTCCGTTCGGTCGACATGTTGTCTTTGAACGCCAGCACCATGTTCCCAACTTGTATGCCTTCCTGGCGTTTCTGCTGCATCACATGGCTCATCGTGCGGTAGGTGATAACCAAATGGTTCACTGTACGAAGCATGTTTTTAGTGTTTTCGACGGTCGTGCGGCCCACTCTGTCAGAGAGAAAAGCGGCACGCCTTTCGACGGCATCCACGAAATAATACTGATTCAGGATCGGTCTTTCCAATTCGGGAGTGGCGGGCAGAGCCTCTGTGTAATGGTAGATTTGCCCGCATATCCAGAAAGACCAATTTCCCTGTCCGAGGTTTCTATCGTTGGGAATGTTTGTTTTGAACGAGGCCATGGCAAAGGTGCTGTTCAAAGCTCTTATGTTGTTTCTGAATTCGACCGAATGGCGATCAGTTTGCGTGAGATAGTTTTTAAGCATGTCGGCACACGGCCGCCACAATGGTAGATGAACCTCGCCCAGCGTACAACACGACCTTCTCTGGCCCTGTCTGTTGGTGGGTTCTTTTTGGAAAAACACGGCTTCGCACATGGGGCATGTTTCGTTGAGAGCGCCCAAATGAAAAGTTTCGACGGCTTCGATGTGCACGTTGGATGTGATTGCCTTTTTGTAAGTCACCCTGTGTGGTACGACGACATGCGAGCGTGTTCTGTTTGAGGGCGGTGTGGGTGTGAGGAAGACATCGCTGGGGCTCGTGTCCGCGACATTGTTCGATGTGGTTGCGGGTCCCCGTTGAGATGCCGAATCGAGACTGATACGTCGGAGAGAGACGATGGGAGAAAGCAGCGGCGGAACGATGTGATGGACGAGAGAAGACTGAGTATTTGTGTGTCCTGCCACCACACGACGACGAGGCGAATCGTCAGACCTGCCTTCCGACAACACCGCATCGCTCCCGCCGCTCATCTGCGACCTGCCGAGACGTAAATTGGCGGCCTTTGTGATGCGACCAATTTGGCTGTCAAACTGTGATCTCACTTTCGTTGGCATGATGGAATGTTTGTCTGATTGTGTCCGGGGAACGCTCTGAATGCAACAAAACAGAATTTTGAAACACGCAATATGGATACGGCAAAAAAAACTTCAAGGAACTTGAATTTGAGACATTTTGGGTCACTTTATCCCCCTCAACTAAATGATGCAACCCTTTCACGAATCCTACATAATCATTTGTCTTAGATACTTTCTTTTAAACTTCTCATCCTGCCTATTGCTAGACACCATTCTCCACCGTTATCATATTTGAAATCCAAGTCCACTTTCATCTCCATAAGCTCTTGAGGCTTTTCAATTTGCATGTTCATGATTTCAATTAAATCTAATGATATATCAGGTTTTATCTGTTTATTCGACGAAATTATAATATATAATGCATCCACTAAGTCTTTAATAGAAAATAATTGTTTCGAAGTTTCATAAACTTCATCTTTAATAGCTTTTGTAGTCTGCATTTGATTCACTAAGTTGATCAGTACTTACTTTTGTCGTATCCTTTACATCAATAGCAGCAACATTAGCATTTTTACCAGATACATCGTCTTTCTTGGCAACATTTATATCGTCAGATAACTTTTGGTTATTTTGATTATTTTGAATCTTTTTATCATCACTTAACGATTCGTTATGTTGACTGTATTATTCTAGATCGTTATTATTGAAATGACATTTAGACTAACCTTACTTCTTAGACATAACCATAACCAATAATAAATTTAAAACTAAAATAAGTCTATGTGCTGCAATCTTGATTTGAAAAGTCTCACAACACTAAAACACTGTGTTTGGTAAACTCCGGTCCATTGTTTACACAAAAACAACTCTTACACACACACACACACACATATATATATATATATATATATATATATATATATATATATATATATATATATATATATATATATATATATATATATATATATTATACAAAGTGTTTGATTTTTCATTTCATTTAGGTAGGTTTCTGAGCATCATTCTTTGATTTGAATGTCATGGTTAAGAGTTTAAGCTATTTGCGTATAGATTTTTGGCTCTTTTAAATCCACTTAAACTGAGATACTTTTCAAATTAGCTAGTTATAATTTTCAAAGGTTTAATTAATGATTATTTTAACAAACTATGGCTTTATATCTGTCATTGCTTATCCAAATAACACTGACTAACAATAATAGAGAATATGCTTATATATTAAAGTTTTTATTTTGTTTTTATGTTTTAGTGTAAAGAAAAAAAATGTCGAACGATGTGGATATGTACACAATCTACAGAAAACCCATATACATCACGTGTAAACCGTAAGTATTGTACTTACTACTGACCAGTGGTCCTACTATTTCAACCCCATTGCTAAGCTGACCCCCCAATATGTAGGTCTGACGATTTACATAATTGAACCAATAATCGGAGCTTAACGTCATCAAATTAGCTTCCGTAAGGGTTTTCCTTTTCTTTTTTTTTATATTGAAATTTATGTGGAACTTGTATTATATTATGTACACTCTGATGTACCAACAGTTTGTAATGTGCAATTTCCCAGCACAACATATATATATATATATATATATATATATATATATATATATATATATATATATATATATATATATATATATATAATTATAGGGTGTTTCGCATAAGGACCGACACAGAGCAGGGGCATGTAGGGGAACCCAAAATATTGTGATTTAACGCAACTTACCTCCATACTGAGTTGCACCCCTGAGAAGTTGGGTTTCTAATTTCGAAAAAATCAATATCTCAGTTATGCTTGAACTTAGAAGCTAAATTTAGTACACGTTTCGAGTGTACCAAGAGCAATAATCGTCAGCAATAAGAATTCAATTGAAGCATTTTAAAGGGTTAATAAGGGATGAATCACCATTAAAATGTGCCAGAATTTTTTAGTGTATTGGCGGATTTAAAAAAATAATATTTCATTTTATGGGGAATTTAATTCTAAAACTTTTATTACTCTTATTAATTTGCAAAAAACTTTGTCGTTTCCCCAGTAAAATTATTTTCAAAAAAGAACGGACCAACAACGAAGTTACCTGATTTTTCTAAAAGTAACTGTCTAATCTACAAATAATAATAACAGTTTTTTTACCTAATAAGGCGCACCAAACATTAATACCAAATCTGTCTTGCAATCGTCTTTCTTCCTTTAGATGGGGATTTTCATTTGCTCAATAATGCCTATTATGGTGATTATACACACCACAATTTGTAAATCTGGATACATCAGTCTATATTTTCAAATAAATTTTTTTATCTTTCTGACATTGTTCTTGATACCATCTGCAGAATTGAAGTCGCTTAGGGTAATCAACATTTAAGCCTTGTAGGTTTGTATGGATGGTAATGACTTTGTTTTAATATACGATGTACCGTACTTTTTGGAACGTCAATTTGTTCACCATAAAACCGAACAGATTGCGGAGGGTTTTTCGTTTGAAACCTGTAGGACGGCATTAGTTGTTCATTTCTAGGCATTGGTAGTTTCTTTGCGTGGAACCTACCGTCGTTCAATTGGTCACTATCCTGCGAAATATTTTGGTGTTTTGTTGTCGTGTTTCTGGGTTGTTCTTTTGATATCAATTTGCAGCTACTTCAGTATTTCGGTTAGAACGAATATAACATTCCAACATGTCAAAATATTCTTCATTACTGAACATATTGTTGAATAATATTTTAAATTAACAGGAAATAAACTATTTCGTACAAAATTTTAAGCAACGCGTTAAATACACCTCAAATTGTTAAGATAATTAAGAATGACAGTATTCTTAATTGTCGCGATAGTGTTGTGTGTATGTGTGTGTGATGACTACTGTATGGTCGCAATAGTGTTATATCCATAGCAATCTTTCTTCTGTTGTTTTTCAGTTGACTTACGTTTAAAATGCAAACCATTTTCAAAGGCGTCTTCGTAAATCATTAATCTGCTTTTTATTGAGTTCCGTTAGTAAATTTAGTTATTTGCTAGGTTACCTATTTAATTAAATTATTACAATTTTTTAGGATAATGTTGTATTGTAAAATATCATTTGTAATAATGGGCCGATTCATTGGTGTGCTCAAAGTTCCTTTTTTTATAATGAATCATTACGGAAAATTATGTTAAAAGTAGAAGTCTATTGTTAGACTCCATGGCCTACTGCTTTTTGAACACTTTTTTTTGTCATTTGTTTTCTGGTATTGGATCTCGTAGCCTACTATCCTCAAAACGGTTTTTCTCAAAATTGTCAGTACAATTACAAGATTTCTCAAGCATGTTGTAAATCCAATATGGCTGCCATAATAAAAACAAACGTTGATACCTGTAGTTCAAAAACAAATGACAATCCAAAGTTGAGAATAGCACAAAAAGATTACTCTGTAAAAAGTGTCCTCATAATGTGCAAGTCTTAGACATTCAGTTTGGGACACACTGTGTATATATATATATATATATATATATATATATATATATTGCTATGGTATTTTAATTAGCAATGTCAGTGGTAGAGCATGAGAATTTAAATAGTTGCGGATTTCCGCCTTTATTTATAATAAAGAAAAAGCGCTAATATTGGTGAACCTGAAAAATATGCCGATGTTTATATATTTCTCTTATCTCGTGGGTAGAGTTCTTATTTTGGGGTAGCTTTTTTTATTGTTTGATACATCTTGTTCTAAAATGTTGATTAATCCAGAGTATTTCAACAAAAAAAAATTGAATTGAGTTCTTTTGATTTAAATTATATACTTGGACAATTATTTTGTCATTATCATTATGTGTTTGATTTAGGTCAAAATTAAACAGATGATATAAGTATAAGCTAGTATGTTGTATTATTATTATTGGTTGATCAAATTAATAAAAATTGCATAAAAGCCCTAACTATATTAAAGATTATCATCACTTATTATCGGTAAACATATTAATCAAACTTACTTGGAAACAATGAATTAGCTATTATCTAATGATTTGGCCTTTATTAAATATACTCTTAGAATGCTAAATATACATAAATTCATTAATGGGTCTGAAAATTCTTATAAAGCAAACACAATATGGGAAGAAAAGTATGCGGATTTATAATCGATAAAGTTCACAAACGACTTACTGATTGGCGTCTGATTAGATCTATTGGATGTGTGCGGATTGTTTTCCATCGTTACACTGTTTGGGATTTTAAAACTTGACCGAAATTGCTTATTATTTACCATTTCAGGTTGACATGGTCTTAACAACCACCTGCCAGTTACTTATACAATTTTTCAGCTCAATACTGAATATTATGTTGTCGGGGTGCACTTGTTTACAGACATATTGACCTTAACTGTTCTGACGCATACTACCAGCGTTTATTTTTGCCCTTATGCACACCGTCGAAGTTGACTCTTCAATTTTCTAGCACATAATAATCCTTGTGTACTGCCGTCGGTTTGTTAAATAACTCCCGGTCTTCACAAAGAAAATATTTTTCGCTCTGCAGCTGCGTGGCTACAAAGTTCATAGTCCCCAAGATTTTCCTATTGTCCAATTTCTTATACGTTGCACACAAAAATCATGCTTGCACTTCACTATTAATAATCGCTGTCTGTCTTTCTTATAATACAAAAAAATATCTTTTACTTAAATATCATACATTTATTTTCTAAGGATGTATTAAAAAAATCATCATCTAACAAAATGCTATACATAAAAACAAGGCTATTGTTTTCTGTTTTATGGCATTCCAACGAATTTTATACGTGAACTCAAAAACGTACAAACCGGAAAAAAAGAAAGCATTGTCCTATCTACTTTTGATTTCCATGCTATTATTTATTTCACCAAAATATTTTACACTCTCAAATTATACAGGGTATTAAAATATTAGGAAGTACAAAGTTAATGTACTTGGCTCTTTCTCTCCACAATAAAATGTTTATATTTTCTTGGCATATTTGCTATCTATAGCAATGTGTATATATATATATATATATATATATATATATATATATATATATATATATATATATATATATATATATATATATAAACTTTTCAACTGACCTTGGATTTGGGTTCTAGGGGCCCCAATTCGCGTTCATTTGAAGGAAATTTTTCAAAAATAATACCATCGATACCTCTCTATTAGTAAATTTTCATAATGAAAATTCACTAAAATCGAATAAAACACAGGCTCTTCTATATAAAAAACCTTGTAATACCCTGCTTTTTTGGCACACTCTGTATAGTGCAAAATAATTTTAAAAAGTGTACCCATAATGATAAAACTGACCTGACTCAATCGTTGAGTCACCCTGGACAAGTTGAAAACAATTTGAACTCTAGAAGATATGTTTGTAAATAAATGATATTAAATTTTCCTTATTGGATATCCCAAAAAAATCTTTAAAACATTCACCAAAAGTTATTTTAACCAAAAATGAAGATTTCACTCTAAATCAGCTGAAATGAAATTGCTAGATATACATGACATATAGCGTTTGCAAGTAACACCTTAACAAGTTACAAAATATCTTAAAAATTATACGGCTCACGCCAAGAAAATAGAAAAAACTGTATGCACTTTGTATCCATTGAAGAAAATATGAAAAAACTACTCCTGTAACTCTCTTAAAAAAATAGAGACTGAAGAAAAAAATGTAAAACGAAAGCAAAACAGTAAGTATCAAGTGTAGATACTGTACAAGATGTTCCAGGTTTATCCATTTACGCTATAATGTCTAACTGCATATAGAATTACTTAAGAACTATTTATTATATAACGACATAAAAAATAGTAAAAACACATTGATAAAACGAAATGATTTATTTTTAGTAAACTACAAGTACATAAAATACTATTTAGTCTATATGACATTATCTGAACTTATACAAGTTATAAAAGATGAATGAAACTAGATTTGTGCCCTTTTGGAGTGTTGTAGATTTTTCTTGTGGAACCTTACCGACATATGCACAGTTTCACAAAGCTCGATTAAATATTTAACGGCCGGTTAGTTAATCAACAGTTCAGACAACCAATCACAGCTTCAAGATATTTGGTTGTCATGGCAACAACCCAAATCATAGCCTGTGACTGGTCGTTTGAATCCTTGATTAACTAACCGGCCGTTAAATATTTAACCGAGCTTTGTGAAACTGGGCAATAGTCTGGCATATTTTTGGTTGTAAGTTTGTTTATTTGTCTTAGTATTTGCGCTAGGTGTTTCTTATTCGATACCCCAATATGATATAAGACTAGCAGCTATATCCATGGTTAAATATTTGAGTAGACCTGTCTTAAATATGTTCACTTTCGGAACTGATACGAATGAAGGTGCTAGTAGGTAACCCATCACGATATCTATTGGTGCATATGCGATAACAGAGAATTCAAATACCTTTCGTTGTGAGGTAAAATGCTTTACAAATATGTATATATTTTTGAACCTCATTTGATCGTTTAAACGTTTAACATTTACAGTCTAGAAGCGATGTCGCCATGTTGTGGGAGACATGAGTGTCTGTTTCCAGAAGTTCTCTTTATTTCGTTGTAGTTTTCCCACTTTATGAATTGTGTCAGGTATTTTAGCAGTTTTTGACACTACAAATCCTCATTCTGCAACACGAACGCCATCGCCAAATGGAATGCAGTTAGTGCGTCTTCATGGCTGTCGTGCTGCCCGTATTGTATTTGTCTGTTTAAAACTTTTGTTGAGAGATCTTTTTGATGGAGGCCCTGAGATACATTTATAGAGGAAAATATGAGACGTATCGATAACTTTTCTGTGTACTAGTTTTAGGGCACGCAAACCATTGTCTAATGCGTGCCCCACCAATATAGTGTCAGCATGTATAACATTTTTTATGTCCGTTTGAACCTCATCTAGGGATTTTGCATTTAACATATCTTGCTTGCTTACTCCGGAATAGTTTGCATTGAAATCTACTATTTCTTGTGCCGGTTTTACAAACGACTCGTACATTTTTCTGTTATCTAACCCAACTACAGTCACTTTTGTTGAGTCTAAACCCTGGACTGTGTATGACATTTCACAGTCCAGAGCATAGACATAACAAATTTTAGAATCATTGGAATCAATGTTTTGTACGTCGTTCGCACAAACCCTTTGCGAAAGTTCAATCCATCTTCTAGCCCATTCCATACGTGAACGTAGCATTGTCTACATCTATCATTCAATAGTTTGTACAAAAACCATAAATTAGAACATATTTTCATCGTTTCGAGGTTACACACATTAAATGAAGTATGTAACAAAGTATAGTCACAAAAAATGCCGGTAAATATCACACCACCTTTGAATGACAAGTTTTTTAAAAACATACTTAGCTACTGAATTGTCTAAAGTCACAAAAATCCCAAAACTGTTTAACTTACTAAGCAAGACACTGCGACTTAGATTGTCACATGCCACGAAGATTTACCCCCCCCCCCCTCTTTCTCTTCAAAGCACCCGAAACAGCAAATATTTGTATTTGTTGATCTTCTGGCATGAAAACCATGTTGCTGCTAACATATTCTCTTGGGAAAATGTCCGGACAAGAATTCAGTTACTAAACCATGCAACAACTTTAATACAGATGGACGGTAAAACTATCCTATAATAATTATATTGGTTTATTTCCAGTGTTTGGAAGTCCGGCTTTGGACTGATTTGAACTAATTATTAGTAACTTCCAAAATACACCCAGAACTCTGTATTGGAACTCCAAAGTCTGACTGGGATGTACTTTGGAAGTGACTAATAATTAGTAACTTCCAAAGTACGCCTAGGCCTCTGTAGTGGAACTCCAAAGCCAGACTTGCAAATACTGGAAAACCAACAGATAACAAAAATGTTGTTGAATAAAAGCCACAAAGGAAGGGACCACTGCACTACAAGAACGTAAAAATATGGCTAGTATACCATCAGGTCCTGAATTTTTGTTGACATAGATATTTTAATTTTGCTAAAACTTTATCGATTGCAATTTACAATCCCAAAATCCTTAAGCCCAAGATTCCACTATGCCTAACGTAATATCCTCTAACGGTTGGTAGAGCAAGGTAATTCTTATGTCAAGGATACCTTTTATTTCATGGCCCTTACAAATTTTCTAGTTTCTTTAAACGATATTCTAGTTAGCTTTGATATTGGTTCCTTGTTTACCACGATACCTTTCCCAAAATCATTGCAAGCTCTTAAAATCCAACAGTGTTTCATCTGACATCCTACCTCTATTGGAACATTGCTCGTTTTCCTTTCTGAAAATAAATTTTATAAACAAGTCCAAGTACCCTCCCCCGCTATAGCAAATATTTTTGTAAAAATTTTGAAACATGAGCCCTGAATTAACCTACCTGCTGACTTAGATATGTCGACGACGAAGAGTCCGTGGATACATTTCTTTATCACTTTGACAACATAACCCCCAAATCCAGTTCACCATGGAAATGCAAACCAATTCTACTTTGAACATGTCCAACACCATCTATCAAAAACAAACACGTCAATTGCTACCCAAATTCCATGATAATTCGCCACAAATAAATTCTGTTGTCCGCACTCTAGTAACACTCTCCCTACGACTATCAGACAAAATAAGTCAACAAACAGAACTTGACTTTTTAAAACCATACCATAAATACCATATACCAAGCAATATACGAAACGCCCAGAAACCAGCCACTGCACCGCAAAAAGAAGAACAGACAAATTTTGAATAGCGCACGGCAATTCTTCTATACATGAGACGTGTCACTAATAAACTTGGTCGTATTCCACAAAAATATAAAAACTATCTTTATCTCCGAACAGATGGTGTCTGACTTAATAGGGATCCTCAAAGACAAATTACCTTACTGATATAATACATTTGTGGTCATCCTCAAAAAATCAATATGCCTTGTGATGAAGCATTATTTTCCACCTAAATATTAGAAAACTTGTAATTTATAATTAAATCATTAATTTAGTACCAATCACAAAATACTAAAAGTAGAAATATATTGTAAAATATTTTCACTATTATATATATTTAAGCAACTTATTTTTTAATTAACATTGTGTATGTCGTATTTATTATCTTATCTCTCTCGATTAGACCGGTAAAATTCCAATAGACGCGGAGATTTTTACGTGTTCTCCAAATCATATAAAATGCAAGGCCTCACCAAATAAAGGCGGTAGTAGTTCTTCCGGCAAGACTGCAACAGTGAACCGTCACCAGTGTTTGTTAGCTTGCAATGAGAGAACCCGCACTGCTTCCGTTTTCCGTAAGATTGTTTCAGGCTTGGCTTGTTTCCTTGGACATAAACATGTTCACACGTGAAAAATTGTCGGTCTTAATTAAGAGTTTGTGGCGAATTTTCTTATATTTTAAATATGCTTCTGACTCAGATTTTATCAACAAAGATATTTCAGCATTTTTTTACCTATCGCCGTATATTTAGATGGTCCTGTATGTTACATTATCTTGCACCGTTTTTGTGGGGACGCTGAGGATTCACAGCTCACTTAAATAATCGAGATATTTCCATCTTGAATTGATTCTGATAGGGACGTAGATGATTCACGGCTCACTTAATCGATATATTTCCAACTTGGATTGATCCTGATAGAGTCGCTGAGGGTTCAAAGCGTATCTAGGTAACTCTAGGTAGCATGTTCATTCCAAATCCGCCCCATACCTTAGGAACTCTTGTGTTATTTTCGTGAGAATGCTGAGGATTCACACCTGACTAAAGTAATCAAGATGTTTGTGTCTTGTTTGACGCTGTCGGGAATGCAGAGTAGTCACAGTCCGCATAGGTGGCCCAGGAACTTATGTCCTGCCACTTCCAGCTTAAACTTCCCGTACCTTGAGTCCGTTGTTTTGACTGAGCGCCTGATAATAACACTTTTGAATTGACTTTCGCTCTATGTTTGTTATCTGCTGTATCATTGCTTATGTAAAACGTCGATCATACTGTATATACTATGCTGATACCTCATTTGTTTCTCAATTAACCGGCACCTCAAACCTAAACGATCTCCTGACGCATCATCAAACGCTAGCTCTAACCCTTATATAGATGTCTCAGTATTATTTCATGATATTAATAACCCACATAATTTGTACCTAGTTTGTAAGTACTCTTTTGTATATATTTTGTAAATAGTTTCTGTCATTATATAGGGTTCGGAAAACAACAGTACTGAATTCATCTCTAACCTCGACCTCTAACTACAAAATCTGCTAAACCTTTTAAGAAAACACAAGTAGTCGGGTCACACCAAGTCATCGACTAGAGACCGCTTACTCCGGGGTCACTAATCTAGCCGGCTACCAAACCCTTCTCGACAGAGATACCCAAGGTACTTTGACCGTTAGATTTTTTTTTAATTTTAACAACACACCACGAGGCCTTACAGCCTAAATACTATCGTACCGTGGGTGTTGACAAGGAGGAAAGAGGCAACTTGTTAATTCTGGACTTGAAGGTTTGGAGGTTCGGAGCAGAAGGAAAAACATGTGCCGGCAAGGAATTCCACAACTTGGAAGTCCTCGGGACAAAAGAGCGGGCATAACAAGATGTTCTATGTCTGGTGACCTGGACAGTAAAAGGGTGCATTCGCTCTGTTCCCCTGGTAGATCTGTTGGAGGCAGCAGGTGGGGGAACTATGGAGGAAAGCTCATCTGAGCACTGCCAGTGCAGATATCTACAAAAGAGAGAGAGGTCACCAACGGCACGTCGGTGGGCAAGGGATGGCAGCCTTTGGGTGAGGGTAGGGTCACCGATGAGACGTATAGCTCTCTTTTGAATGGAGTCCAGGATAGCGAGTGTAGAAGCGGCAGCTGCACCCCAGATGTGGGAGCAGTATTCGAGGTTTGGCCTTATTTGTGAAGTATATAAGGTATAGAGATTAGCTGGTGAAAAGTATTTGCTAGCCCGGAAGAGGAAACCTAATTTCTTAGCAGCCGCTTCTGCAATTGATGTGACATGTTCGTGCCAGTTAAGATTTCGATCCACAGAAATGCCAACAAGAGAAAACGACTCATTACTTTGATTGGTCAGAGTCTCGTGAAGAGGTCTCAGACATTCTCAGCAGGGGGTAATCCCTCTAAAACCTGGCGTCCGAGATTCTCCGAATTAAAACCGAAAATAGGTTTCACCGAAAAACGGTCTGCAAATAAAGACCTCGTCACAGCTTGCAGATTTCATAAATTCACTTTTCTTATTTGTTTTAAGAAATTAGCCATTCAACTTTAAAATAGTTGAACTTATATAAAAACATATAGGGAGTTCTCTTAAACTTATAGCTCTTTTGAGACAACTTTTATATGCCCAGTTTCATAAAGCTCGATTAAATATTTAACGGACGGTGAGCTAATCAAGGATTAAGACGACCAATCACAGGTTGCGATTCTGGTTTTTGCCATGACAACTTAATATTTTGGATCTGTGATTGGTTGTATTAAGCCTTTATTAATTAACCGGCCGTTAAATATTTCATCAAGCTTTGTGAAACTGGGCATAAGTCTTGCAACAATGCTGACGTGAGAATCAACCCCACTACTTTGGCAGAAATCTTATCGACGGAAGTCGAAATAATGAATTTATTAAAAACTTTACGGACACGACACACACACACACAGAATTTTTATATATATATATATATATATATATATATACTGTTTTTAATATTATAAGTTTTAAGGTTCCATCAACTGGGGTTCGCTATTTAGAATGCAGGTCATCTGCGTCACAATAATGCTGACAGTTGTTTAGTTGTTTAAGCTTTGCTTCTGAGGAGACTCCAAAGATTTTTTAAACTCAGCCTGAAGATGGGTTAAAGCGGCCCTAATTCGAGCTAATTTAAGGAAACTATGACAGTCTTACAGTCGTGATGTCCTATTTTTGCACGAAAGTTCGACACAAAAAAGGAAAGGAAGTAAGACTAATGTATTATGAACATTGTGTTGTCAGTTTTGTCTTCTTCGCTTTATATTCTTCTATAGATTCTTTAATATAAGGAGGATGAATACATTTCCTTCCTCTCCCTATATTGTCCCTTACTATTTCTGGGGCTATACATGTTCTATAGAAGATTTCCAATTTTGGCAACATTGATCCTTCCCTTAACTCTCTATCTTTAAATATTTCTTCCACAAACAAACCAACTGCATCATTGACATAAACGACGAAATAGCATTTTGATTTTTTAGTGATGTTGAGTTGTCCTTGCACCTACAACAAATACTAGATAAAGAGTTGAATAGAAATAAAAACGTATACGCACCTGATAGTAGTAATTATGATTTCGCTTCAGCCTTATACCATTTCAACTTCTTTCTAAACATTAACAACTTCCTCAATCGGGTGTGAATTCAGAGTTTGTTTGGTTGCAGAATAGAGGCATTTAATTCATTAATAAGCCCTAACGATGAACAGTTAACTGTAACGGCTGTATCTAAAATACCAGATTAGTTACCGCCAGGGGAAGCTCCCAAATATCCGTGATTTGTGTCTACCCATAAACCAGATTCAACAACTTTTAAGTGCGTGTTTTTCTCAAATTGCCCAATGGCTACCTTCTCTTTTGCAATGCCATATTCAGTAGCTTCCGAGAAAAAATAACTGGTACTTAAACAAGCGTTAACAATGTTATGAGAACTCGTATGGGGTCTCCTTTTAATAATGCGACCAAATAGTGATTCAGTCAGTCTCAGTTTTCTTTCACTTTGATATACGTTGTTTCCAAATTGCCCTACGGATCCATGTGAATTCTGTCTCTTTTTGACTCTGTCACCTGCGATAGTATAAGGCGTAACACTACACACATTATACTTAACTAACAAATATCCAGATCAACGATCTATCAAGCACAATTATTCTATTATTTTTGCCGATAATCTGTGAAAATTTATTTTAATTTATTTTAAAATAAAATAAGGTAGTTTTCACACAGATGTTTTGTACTGCACAAGTCTCTATAATGCATAAAGAGGTTCTGTGTAGTAAAACCTGTCGTACTGCACAATAAATATGTATGAGAATCTCCTTAATTTATTTTCGTAAATTAAAAAAACTAAAATACTACATGTCTTATTAACTGCGAAGCTAGTGATTACATAAATGTTTTAAACATACATACCAATAAGCACAGCTTCTTCATAAAAATATGAAAAAATATACCTTCAACTTATTGATTATCTCCTTCACGTGTTTTTGCAAAATATCTTCATCTTCTGGCTGTTCAGCGTAAGGTCCATAATCTTCATTCTTTGAGCCGTATTTTGCTTTTTTTAAAGTTTTATTCCAGGATTTTGCACACTAGCTCCGGTTGTTACCGGAGCTAGTGCTCTCTGAACTAGACGATGTTCGTCTAGTTCAGAGAGCAAGCTTTTCATAGATTCTATTTGTTGACGCATCTTTTGTTCCATATATGCTTTGAAATGTTTTCCCGGACTAGAACCTGTTACATTTTTATAAGGACTCTAATGCCACTTCCGCTGTTTGTTATACCTTAAACCAGAAAGGTGTACTCGTCGTTGATATGAACCTTGCTGAATTAATTTTAACCTTTTCCCCTTCATTAAAACGCGAGATAAATGGAGCCCCAACAATGGGCCTTTATACTACAAAGTTGCCTTCCCACAGTCAGGACCGTCGAGGCAGCAGTAGACTTGAAGGAGCCCACAAGTATGCAGGCTCAGACTAGCAAGTTGGACGGAATATCACTCGTGAGAATCTACATCAGCAGATCCTTTGTTACATCCAGAGACAATAGTGCCACGCCTGGAGTGTAGTGTACAAATAGACTGCTCACAAGGATACGACCGTTCATTGTTGTTCCGAGTAGTTAGACTCTGCACATCGCGTGCTACACTTTAGATCACATGTATGTTGATCGTTACCTTTGCCATTATTTTATATTATTTCTTTTTGTATTAAGTACTTAAGTATTGATTGTTTAAAGTAGTAAATAAATTGTTTTAAAAATTCAAAGGTCTTAGCCGTAAAGTTAAGTCGCGCGACTATATTCATCAACCTTTCTGCATTGATATTATTTTCATTCGATATGAGCCTTCCTTACTAATAATTACAGTACACCTAAAACATTAATTAATGTACAAAAATAACTTATGGGAGAAGTAATTACTAAAGTACTGATATTAGAAATTAAGTGGGTTAAGTGGAAGTACATGCATTATATTTTTGTAAAATTGTTCTTACCATTCAGATGATTATAGATTGTCGTTGATTTTAATTTTGGTATAAGGTTATTATTTTGATCGCCAGGCATATTACACATTCCAAACCTACAAAATATATGGTCTCCATATACATGATGTAATCCATGTCTGAGATCACTTCAAAGAGAGTCTAGATCCTTACTGTCCGTTTTAGCATGCTCATATATGGAGCAGTTTGCTCGCTTTGTCAGAAGATTTATTTTTTTCGTAGTAAGTAATTTTCTGCCTTCAACGGGAAATTGTGTATCTGATTTAATTAACCTCAGTCGCTTGCCATAGTTCTTAAGTGCATCATTAGTACAATTGATCTTTTTGACTTCCTTACCGTACGTAACATGTTGCAGAATTTTCCCAAAAACACTCGAATCGTCATCAGCTATAAATTTCATGTACCGAACCCCATGCATGTTCTCGCTTAATTTAAAGCCTCCTACAGCCATATCTGCTTCAATTGCTAGAGCCGATCCTTCCCAATTCTTATAGCACATATGTTCTTTCGGATTCTGTGATCTTGCGCAAATTAAGCAATAGTATATTACGTACCATAAACTGTAAGTGACACTTTTCATGCAGAGAATGCAGTTTGGAAAATCGAGGCCCGTAGGGCCGAGGTTTTCTAAGCATTCGAGGCATGAAGAGTCACTTACAGTTTACGGTTTAGTAATAATTTTTTGCAATACCTGCTTTAATGGTTTTTTTTGTTTGAATTTGCATTCTTTTTTAATAATTACTGCGTGAAAAGATGTCAGACTGACAGCACTGACAGTCGAATTAATTAGATGGATTCTAACATACTACTTAACAACAAGTAGCTTGTGACTTGGTTGTTGTGTTGGGTTACTAAGGACGCTACGGGTAAACAAACAAAACTAAACGCTGGCTGCAGTTCAGCACAGGTCCAGGTTAAACATTAATTTGTATTTTAATTGTGATTTTTGAATTAAAATTAGTGTTGAAGTGACTTTGAATATGGAAGAATCTGACATCGAAGAAGCGGCAGGTATTGCTTGTTTGTCACTTTTACCAGAAAAGTCTAAGCAAAGGTATGAAAGTTGCTATGAGGGTTTCAAAAAGTGGTGCCACACTAAAAAGGTTGTAATACATACCAGTGAGACAGTTTTACTAGCATATTTCTTGGAAAAATCAGGTAAATATTCTGCTCCATCAAGCTTATGGTCCGAATACTCTATGGTACGATCGACAATCTCTTTGAATGACAATGTTGATATTTCCAAATATGCAAAGTTAAAGGCATTTTTAAAGAAGAAAAATATTGGATATGTTTCGAAGAAAAGTGAAGTGTTTACGATCGAGGAAATTCAGACCTTTTTAAGTGAAGCACATGACCAAATATACCTGATGAAGAAGGTGGTTGTAGTTATGGGAATTGCAGGTGCCTGCCGTAAAGATGAATTATGTAAGCTAACAATCAATAATGTTATTGATAAAGGAGACATTATTTTGGTCAGAATACTTGACGCTAAGAATCATCAATCCAGAAGTTTTACCATTGTCGACAATGAGAATGAGAAGTTTCACTTTGTGGCATTAGTGAGGAAGTATATGAACCTGCGACCAAAAAATTCAATACAGAGATTCTTCTTGAGGTATCAAAATGGGAAATGCTCTAACCAACCAGTTGGAAGAAATATTTTTGCCAAAATTCCTTCTGAAGTTGCGAAATTTCTACATTTGGAGAATGCGGAAAAATATACTGGGCATTCCTTTCGCCGAACATCCGCTACTTTTTTGGCTAATAGCGGAGTTGACATTTTAGCACTGAAGAGGCATGGCGGGTGGAAATCCTCGGCAGTAGCTGAAAGCTATGTGGCGGATTCCTTGAATAATAAAGTACAAGTCGCTAAGAAGATATTTCATATTAGCAACCAAGAAGCCAGCTCCTCTCGCCAAATCCCTATTATTGAGGTCGGTGATTCTTCGAATACTCCGCAAGATAGTCTTGATAATTTAACATTGCTAGAAACTGAAGATAATAATATAAAGAAGAGCATGGCGTCAATCCTTACTGTTAATCATATGACTAATTGTACTTTCAATATTTCGATGAATTATAATAATTAATAAATCTTCTCAAACAATTTGTTCATTATTCAGATTTGCTATTTATAGGTTTGCAGTACTTACCGTACCTAGGTAAGGTAAGTCTTACCGTACCTAGGTATGAAAAATGTCCTGTTCTCATGGAAACTGACAAATGCTTTAAAAGTTCAACTTACATTGTCAAAAAACTGTCATTAAAAGTGAACTTACTTAACAGGTATTGCAAAAAATTTGTTTCGTACAGCAATGAACAATAGTTCGCCAGTGTTCTTTCCTACTATACCCACCATTCCCGACAGTGCGTTAAAACTACTAATATAATATCTTTTGCTCCACGAACCATCAACGTATACTGTTATTCATGGTATCCCATCTACACAAACTTGTCCTTTTTCTATGGCGATTTCTTTTTCTTTAATGCCAGCTGCTTTGATCGACCTCCACAGGGACGCTTCCCATTCCTAAAATAAATATATTTTTACAACTAAAGAAGAACTACCTATCTATTACTATTATTTTACCTTTACAAGATCATTTTCGATTTCATAAAACTGATGAGGTGTCATTGTTGGAATATCCATACAACTGAGAAACTCGCTCATATTCCCATAAGTACTTACAGTTGCCAAAGTTCCCCAAACTGCTCCAATCTTATCATGGAATTTTTCCGTTGCGGATCTTCTGTGTCATATGTATACGTTTTTTCACAAGCGTTACATTGGAAACAATGCTCCTGACGGCCTTTACCCCTATTTATTTCTATTTGTACACTCAATTTTCCGAGTGTACAAATTTTTGCATGATTATATTGCAAAGTAGTAGCACAGTTAAGAACATAACCAAGTTCTACAGTACGATTTCTAGTTATGGGGGACTCTTGCCTGGGTACAGTTTCATATTCGAGTGTATAATCATTAATCCTAAAATCATAACTGCTGTCAAATATATTACAGTAAAAATGGTAAAATGTACACCTCTCGTATTCATCAGATGATATAACACCTGGTTCCTTTGATAATTTTTGATGACTATGATTAGGGCATGTTTTCATACTCCAGTGGGGGATTCTAGAATAAATTATACTGAGTATGAAAAATATATCGTTTGCAGAGATAATGTGCATTTATTTTGAAAACGACTCAATACCGAGACTCATTTTGTCTTTTCGCTTCATAAGCAAAAATAATTAATTTCACTCTGCTGTTTTTCTTTTACGAGAAATAAAATTAGGTGAAAACCATGAAGGCCATGTATCGTCATACGATATGTCGAGATCGTCTGTGTAACGTGTAATTGCGTCCACTTCGCCTTCGACGTTTATCGGAGGATGGTGTGCCGAATCAGTGTCGACGATGCTATCGTACACAACGTTACGGGTGAACTTTCTGTTTCTAAACTTGAAGCTGCCCTGTCTGGACGTGTTTTCCATGTAAACGCACGCACTCCTCGGAGAGCCGACGCTGGAGAAGGCGACGTACAACTGTCCGTGTGCAAAGCAGGGTTTCTCCAAGTATATGCCAACCTTTCTGAACATCTGTCCCTGCGACTTGTTGATGGTCATGGCGAACGCCAGCGTCACCGGAAATTGGAATCTCGTGATGGGTGTGGGCAATGACGGATCTGTGGCTTGCATGTGTATACTTGGCAACAGCAACATGTCGCCTCTGTGGGTGCCCGTCAGCAGTTCCAACCGTATGATGTTCTCGCCCAAAGAAACCACTTTCAGCCTGCTGCCGTTGCATTGACCCATGTCGATGTCCAAATTTCTCAGCAACATCACCACCGCTCCGGTCTTGACGTGTAGTTCGTGAGGGGGCAAAGATGCAATCTAGACGGCATTGATGTAATCGACCGGAACATGGAGGTCGTCGTTTTCGTCGTTGCTGTATTCGTCGACGCTAAAGTACGTTTTCGTGTCTCCAGGCAGACATGCGAGTATTTGGTTGTTTATTTCCCAAACGGACACGTTCGTGGGACAGAGTATGGCGTGATCGGCGGCCTTGTATTCGAAATTTCTGCCGTAAACCGTCTTCATCAGTCTCAATCTGGAAGAGACGAGATGTTGTGGGGGAATTTCGTTCAGATCGCCGGGCACGTGCGGACGCGTCGTACTGACATTCCAACCGTCCGTCTCCGAGGCGTAACAGCCAATTGGCATAAGCGGCTTCTCCTCTTTCCGCACGGACGTTTTCGCTCAACTTGTAGTGTCTCATTTGTGTCCACAACCTGCAAAATCTGTCTAAAGTCGCCGCCGAAAAGCGTAACTTTTCCCCACATCAGTGCACCGCATTACATCAAATCCTTGAGGAACCTGTCGACGATTTCGACGGCCTTGCGGTTGGCCATCGACGCCTCGTCCCATATCAAAAGTGCGGCCTGTTTGATGTGCAAGGCTTGCGCCGACTCCACGTGATGTCCGGCCCGCGACGTGTCAGTGATGTTCAGTGGCAGTCTGAACGCACTGTGCGCCGTCTTGCCGCCGAGAAGCAACGAGGCGGCGAGCCCGTCCAAGCCACGGCGACGCAGCCTCTGCCGGTTCGACGACGCACATCTTTATGACGGTGTTGAAGAGATAGGTTTTGCCGGTGCCGGCTGGAGCATCAACGTAGAACATCTTTTCGGTGTTGTTGGTGGTATCTTCCAATGCCCCCATGACACGGTCGTATACGGTCTTTTGGCCGGCGTTGAACAACGTCGCGTCGCGTTTAAAGTTTGCGAAAGCTCCTCTACTTCCGTCTTCATCGTCCGACGGTTCGTTCCCCAACAAATCCACATTGACGGAGGGCAGGCCAAACTCCTCCAGGGTGTGATTGCCGTTTCTCGACAGTATCGACCACCCACGGTGCACAAAGTCCTCAATCAGATGGGAACGATGCCGAAGCCACATGTTGGGAATCTCGTGTGCGACGTAAACGGCCGCCACCGACAGCAATAATCCAAACAGTTTCCTCAGGGCAGAGGGAAACCTGTTGAGCGCCGCCTCGTCCAGGCATCTGTTGTACACGTCTGCGTCGGACAAAAGTCCCAGAGCGTGGCACGCATCTCTGAACGTTGCATGCATCGTACCCGCCACTGTTCTCAATTGCTCAAACGACGTGGCACCTTTCACGTGCGACAACAACACGCGCAGAAAGTATCTGTCCACGCCCCCTGGAGACACCTTGGCGATACATCCGAACATTTTGCTGATCTGGCGCCTGCGCTGCCTCTGCAGCGCCACACCGTTCCAGGTGTATTTTTCGGGAATTTCGACGTACTTTAGCGATGCGGCCTCGGTGTCCGTTTGATTGAGCCGAAAGTATGCCATCAGTTTGGTGGGTTTTTCCATAGCATTTTCAATGTCTCGCACGTTATCGTGTTCATCAAACAACACCAACTGTTCACCGGGCATGTGAACGGGCAACACCAACACTGAATACGTGCGGTCGCTCATCTGAAATTCGAAAAGTCTCCATGCCGCCTCCATCGCACTCACATACCTGCAATCCAGATAGGATCGGATTTCATCCCAGTGGAGGGTGTTGTCGTGGATGTGGACCGTGGCACAATCCGGACCCTTGTGCACGTACTTGTGCAGGTACTTTATCGACCTGCGCGAACCGCACAATTCAAAATTGATGTGACATTTAAATTTCGAGGCCGCATACCTGTTGTAGGGCACAATGTGTCTACTGTCGATGAGCTGGCCGTTGTGCGATATTGATCTTCCGTCGTTTGGCCTCCTGTACACGGGCTGTCCCCGGTTGCCGTCGCCGCTCGGTACGGTTCTTTCCACGAACTCTTTGGGATAACCTTTGGTGCAGCGGCCGTCTCGCATGCACGCGGCGTGCGGATTCTGCACGCCGCAAGGTCTGTGAACGTGACTGTCTGCGACGATGCCGTACAACCTGGGTTCCCTCCTCTGGTCCGGTATCCACGCACAAACCATCGAGTTTATCATTTCTTCCGAGTCGGGCTTGTCCTCGGGCCTTAGCGCCACTAGAATGTGGGCGTGCGGCAGCGCCCTCTTTTGGAATTCTATGACGTCATCGAATATAATACCACACCGTACACCTGCTTGTTGTTAATGTCATCAATAAACTCCAACAGCTTCTGGTGGAACACTCGCACCACCAGATCGGGACGGTGTTGCCACATCTGGGCGTGCTCCAGACTGTCCCGGATCTCGGGCCAGTGCGGATTGCACGTCATGGTGATGAACAGGTCGGGTTTCCCGAGCCTCGACACTATCGTCATGGCGTCCAGGTAACGTCTAGTTTGTGCCTTCGGACCTCCGCCGAACGTGGTCGGCAGCACCACCACCTGTCCTACGCGCAACGTTTGATCGTTCATTCTGTGCCGCATCAACCTTTCCACCGCCCTTTTGCCGGCCAAGCGTAACTTGGCCTGGTTCCGACGGAGCCACCACAGTTCGTTCGCCTCGGCCTTACACCAGGCGTCCACCACGTACTGCTGAAACAACTTTTGGGCATTGTGCAAGATGGAAAACGTGCCGTTGCGTACGTACAAGCGATATCGGTAATACTCCCTTATGGAGACGGTTTTGGAGGGGCGCGTGTGGTACTTGAGCGCAGTGGCGTAACCGTATTCGCCGTGCGGAAACAGCAACGGATACACCATCGGATCGGCCAGCTTGTTCAAGTTTTTCAGCTCCCTGTTGACCTCGTGGCGATTCCTGGGGTAGATGGCGAGATCGACGTCGAACGGTGGATCCTCCCCGCAAAACAGGGCGGCCACGTCGCTGCGGCTCTCCGGCATGTCGCGATTTCTCAGTTCGGTCGACATGTTGTCTTTGAACGCCAGCACCATGTTCCCAACTTGTATGCCCTCCTGGCGTTTCTGCTGCATCACATCGCGCATCGTACGGTAGGTGAGCACCAAACGGTTCACCGTACGAAGCATGTTTTCAATGTTTTCGACGGTGGCGCGACCCACTCTGTCCGCCGCATCGACGAAATAATACTGATTCAGGATCGGTCTTTCCAATTCGGGAGTGGCGGGCAGAGCCTCTGTGAAATGGTAGATTTGTCCGCTTATCCAGAAAGACCAATTTCCCTGACCGACGTTTCTATCGTTGGGAATGTTTGTTTTGAAAGAGGCCATGGCAAAGGTGCTGTTAAAAGCTCTTATGTTGTTTCTAAAGTCGACCGAATGACGATCGGCGCGGGTCAGATAGTCTTTAAGCATGTCGGGACACGGCAATAAAGCGGGCGGACGGACTTGGCCCAGCGTGCAGCAGGACCTTCTCAGGCCCTGCCTGTTGGAGCGTTCGCGTTGAAAGAAGAGGGCGGCGCACACGGGACACGTGTCGGTGAGCGTGCCCAGACGGAAGGTTTCCACGGCCTCTATGTCGAGGTTGGCGGCGATGGCCTTCTTGTACGTTACCCTGTGGGGCACGACGGCGTGCGAACGCGGTCGTTGCGACGGGGGGGTCGGTGTGAACACGACGGAGATGGTGGGGCTCGTGTCCTCGACGTTGGGCGTGATGTTGTCGGCGTGGGGTCCCCGTTGAGATGCCGAATCGATGCGTACGAGAGAGACGATGGGTGTGAGCAGCGGCGGCGGCGGCGACGTAACGATGTTAACGACGAGGGACGACGGAGGCGTGACCGCGTGTGCTGCCACCACACTGCGACGCGAATCGTCCGACCTGGCGGCCGACGACGACGATGCCGCGTCGTCGCCGCCGCCGCCGCTGCTCGATTGCGACCTGCCCAGACGTAATCTGGCGGCCTTTGTGACGCGACCGCTTTGGCTGTCGAATTTACTTCTGACTTTCTTTGGCATGGTGGAATGTCGGTCTGGATAATGTCCGGGGAACGCCCGAATGCAAAATGAAAATTGACAATTAAGCAACACGCACAAAATATACACACAAGATGATTACACCTTGTAAGACAAGAGTATTTTTTAAAAATTTCTCGAGCCAATCTTTACAAAGACAAGGGAGAATTATTTATCGCTTTTGAAATCAAATGTTACTGTGGCATTCTTCGGGGAGGCCATTCCACTAGTTCCCCATGAGTGATGTGATTTGGCGGAAATTGTAAATGTATATGCTTGGTCTGCGTCTTGTGTGTGCACCGGTCGGCACAAGATGATGCGCAAGAGCGTGGAGCGCCCGTAGCTATTGAAACGTTGCAGGTGAAAAGCGCGCACACGCACACGCACAGAGACCAAGGTATCGTATTAAAATTTCACACAGGTTTGATTGGGGTTCGATGAATCAAAGAACATTGCGAGCAAACGAACCTATTTGGGGGGAAAATGGAAATGTTGCACACACACAAATGTGTGAAAAGAGAAATAGGTGTGACCGACAGTGTTGTGTGTTACTCGTCGTGTTCGAACCGCATCTGCACTTCCGCCCAAACAAAAACAGATGAAAATGTTTGATAATGATGGCTGAAAAGAAAATGTCAAATACATGCTACCGGACGGTGAGGGCTTGTGCTCGATTATGTCGTCTGTTGCGATGCCGGATGGCATGCGCGTTCCATCCTCGGTTGACGTCTGCGGTGATGTCGTCGAATTTCTCCTGCGCCAGTGCAGATACTCGCGAGGCATTCTATGGATGAGAGTAGTCCGCAACGCATGCTTTCCTTGTGGCTGTGAGCTGCAACGACGCGGCCCACAATGTGTGTTGGTCGGGTCCTCACCTGAAATATTAATGCCGATGATAAATTTACAAATAAACAGACGACAATCGCGGCACACAAAAACACACGAATCACACCGCGGTTGTGCAAACGGTCCGCAACGTGTGATCGATAACGATAATTTATATCTGATGGGGGCGGAACGACGATAGATTTAAAGACTTTTTGGGCGTTCATCATTGTCTGTAGTTGGCACGTATGCGAGGTGGCGTAAGAGTCGTGTAATCGTCAAAGAAGGGTGCATCCCACTCTTATAATGCATTTCAGTACATCCATGGAAACCGGTCTAAAGATTCCGTCGCTCGAGAGCACAACGTTGATGTAAAGCGGTACGACGACGAGAAGGGCGAATTCGACAGATAAGTTGGCACCTGTGGGGGGTGCAAAGGTAATGTGTGAAAACAAATAGGAATGGTGTGTAACATGCAAATGATAAATTTACAAACGAGCAGACAATATAGGATGGGCGCACAAACACACGCAACACACCAAACATGCGCAGAGGGTTCGCAATAAATGTATATCTGGATGGAACAATGATTGTGTGAATTATGGAACCTTGTGGTGGGGGGATGGACGTTAAAGAAGGGTGCATTCCACTATTAGAAATCATTCCGGCACTGTAAGTGTAACTGTTCATCGGCTCAAGATGAACCATTTTATCTTTGTACATTTTATCGAGAATGTACACCATCGGACAATGGGGACAGGATAAATGTTCGCTGCCTCATCAACATTTGAAGACTTTAAAATAATAGCGTGTGGGAATGAATTTACACTGGTGTATTACACAATATCACTGCTTCGTATCCCAACAACCACCAGAAAATGTATGAAACATTAAAAAAAAAACCATATCTCAAAAGCGATTTAAACATGTATTATCCATAACAAGGAAAAACCGTCAAAATTTCTCGAAAACTTAATCAAACAAACTCTTTCTAAATTCCATCGTATCAACAATCGCGAGCTCATGTGATGCGATGAAAACAATGATTGGTTTCGAGCGATACATCATCAGTGTGTGCAAGAAAAATACAAATAACCTCAGACATGTTATCACATTTGCAAAAAGTAACAAATTTTTATGTGGACGGAACAATAATCGTGTGAATAACAATGTATCCTAGGGCATATGCGAGGTATCATTTGAATCTTGTCATCATAAAAGAAGGGTGCATACCACTGTTTGGATTCAATTTCGTATAAGTCGATTGCAAAGGCAAAACCAAACGACCTAATCAAAATAACAAATTTTATTTATACGTGCCCTGTTACATGTCGAATATATAGGATGACAAGCAGGTATAATTTCCGCCGACCGATAAACGGTTGAGGGGGTGCATAAAAGGCCACGCAAAATAGCTTAATTTCGCTTGTTACTAAATCAAACACTCGAAATAGTGTCAAAGTTGAAAAATAAAAATAATGAAAAATCTTCCACATGGGATGCATAAAACGGATTTTTTGCAATAAAGAAAAATCCAAAAAAAAATTATACAATGTATCGTTTGCGGTAAATTTGGTTGTAATTTTATTCATCATTGTGAGAGAAACAGGTTCGCAAAGAAAGAGAGATTTACATGCAAAAACTTGTTAAATTAAAAAATTTCATCGTGCATGTGGCATCTAACGTGCTAATAACGTCATCATGTATCAAGTCGACAATGAAGAAGGGTGCATTCCACTATCACGATTCGGTTTAGCTTGGTTGTTGCAACCGCCAACTGTTACATAGCTCAAAAATCACAATTGTTGGAAATTGTGCGATGAGAAGAAGGGATCATTTCCGCAAACTGATTCAACGTTTTAAGATGTGCACAGTGCCACGTGTAGAGAAATAGGAATTGTGGAATCAGCCCTACCTCGCCATGGCATCATCACAATTAAACAAAAAATGTGTAAAATTTAAAAAGAAAAGGCCACATTTGCGTGTACAAACTACGTGTTTTCAACAATGTTGAATCCACGAAAAAATAAGAAACTTACCATTAGCCCTACCATTTCGTCAATGTATAGGTGTCAATAGGTGATTAAAATTTTACACAATGAAGTAAAATGTTTTAAATACCCACTACAAGTAAAACAGACAGGGGAGAAATAAAGGTAACTAAATCTTGGAATGTGTTAACATTAAACATCATTTTTGTGTGGGTTTTTCATGCTTAACCAAAGGAGAAACTCGACCAATCAAGAAATTTGATTATTACAAAAATATCAGATTTTAATGTGTACAGAACAATATTCATGTGAACGATCACAGTTATCAGAGCATATGCGCGTTATTGTGAGAAACATGTAAACTCCAAAGAAGGGTGCATTTCACTATTGCGATTAAGTTTCGGACCGGATAATTTCAACGGCACAACCGTACGGTCTCATCAAAAGAGCAATTTTTGTGGGGGTGTGTTTCGTCGCCAGTGGAATTTATATGATTAACAGCCGGCAATAATTTCCCACGAATGTTAAATATGTTGGATGGAGCGAAGATGACCGTGTAAAAATGAATCGATTAGGCTTGTTATTGGTACAAACATGGCCTGAGGAGTGTGAAACTTGGAAAAAATAAAAAAACCTGAAAAATGTGTAAAATATTAAATTAAAAAAAAAATCAATAAAAACTCCGGCACTGTATCGAATGCTGTTTATTTGGTTGTAAGTTTATTCATCATCGTATGAGAAACACATCATGAAAGAGAGACAGTTGTGTGAAAAACTAAATGATATAATAACTGGTAACGTGTATGTGGCATTGAATGTGTGAACAACATTACCTTGCATAAATGTCGACAATGAAGAAGGGTGCAGTCCACTGTTACGATTCAGTTTCGCATTGTTGGTGCAACCGCCCAACTGTTCCGTCGCTCATATATACCCATTCAATCGTCGCATGCATTATCGTGTGTTGAAATTACACGTTCAAATAAGAAGTGATCATCGCCACCAATTCGCTGACCGTTGACGATGGAGCACCGTACCGTAGGAAAATGAATTGAAATGTGAGAATGCAACCATCTTCATCTGGACATCATAACATAAGAATCACCGCAAGTGTGTGAAATTTAAAAGAACATGGTCCATGTTCGAGTGGGAAACTCGTCTTTCCATTGAAGAGAATTCCATAAAAACTGCGAAAGATATCATTCGCTCAGCCATTTTTTTACAAATTTGGTGCAATTTTACTCTTCATCCTATTGTAAACACGTCAGGATAGAAACACCGTTTGTGTGAAAAACTTGAGAAAGTATGAAATTTTATCGCGTATGTGTCATCGAACGTGCGAATAATATCGACTTGTATCGTTGTCGACATTGAAGAAGGGTGAAATCCACTGTTTCGATTTGGTTTCGCTTGGTCGTTGCGAACGCCCCACAGTACTGTCACTCAAAAATACCCATTTGATGTTTGTATAGTATATAGATTGTTTAAATTATACGTCGTAAAGAAGGGATCATCACCACTAGGTCACAAACCGTTGAGGTTGGTCCGGCGTACCGTGTGCGAGTCGCTTTAATTGTGATATTACACCCTTCTTTAAATGCACATCAAAACACACATTTCTCCTTGAATGTGTAAAATTTATAAAATATGACCCAATGTTCGAGTAAGAACCACATTTTTCCAATAAATATTTGTGTGACATTTTATTGTACATAGTACTAGAAACACTTCACGAAAGATGGCAAACTCGGGAAAATAATATATTTCATCGAGGATGTGGCATCGAATGTGCAAATAACATTAATTTGCATCATTGTCGGCATCAAAGAAGGGTGCATCCCACTGTTACCATTCAGATTCGCTTGATTGTTGGAATCGCCCGAATGTTCCATCGCTCAAAAATAACACACTGGATAATCGTACATCTTATCGAATGTTGGACTTGTACATTGAAAAGAAAGTAATCATCACTACAGGGTGACAGACCGTTGAGGAAGGGGGCACCGTACCATGGGAAAACTAATTGAAATGTTACATTACATTCCTTCCACATGCTAGGCATCATAACAAACAGTTATCCTAAAATTTGTAAAATTAAAAAAAAATTGGCCCCATTTGCGGGTGCGAAGTTGGATTTTGCAAAAAAAAAAACCGCAAAAATTGAAAATGTTTACACTCACCCTGCCGCATTTTCAATGGTTTGATGCACATAAACACCGTCGTGTGAAAAACTCGGGAAAATTATAAATTTTAACGTGGCTGTGACATCAAATGTATGACTAACAATACCTTGTGTCATTGTCAACAATGAAGAAGGGTGCATTCCGCTGTTACGATTCGGTATCGCTTGGTTGGTGCATTCGCCCTACGTTTCCGTCGCTCAAAAATACGCACACGTCGTATACTTTATCGATTATAGAAAATATACGTTGCAAAGAAGGGCTCATCGACGCAGATTCACAAACCGTTGAGGCGGATGCACTGTTGCATGTTAAAACGAATTGTAATGTGGGATTGGATCCTTCTCGGGGATGGATATCACAACATACAATTCTCCTTAAATGTGTGATATTAAAAAATTGAAGGTCCCACATTAGAGTACGATTCAAGTTTCTCAAGTAAACCAAATTTCAAGAAAAACTGGGAACGCTTTCTTTCACCCAATCGCTTTTTCTTAGGTTTGGTGCGGCGTCACACATCATCATCGTGCCATAAACACGATAAGAAAGAAACACCGTCGTTTGAGTAATATGGGAAAATGATACATTACATCGTGTATGTGGCATCAAATATGTGATTAAAATCATCTTGTATCATTGTCAACAATGAAGAAGGGTGCATTCCACCGTTACAATTCTGTGTTGCTTAGTCTGTGCAAACACTCTGCAGTTCTTACGTTCAAAAACCACCCATTTGATGGTCGTACATTTTGTAGAGTGTTGGAAATTACGCGATGCAAAGAAGGTATAATTTTCGTAAATTCATAAAAATTCTTAGAGGGTGCATCGTGCCACGTGAAAATGAATTGGAATGGTGGCATGCGCCCTTCTCCGACGTGATATCGTCACAATTCTGTGAAAATGCGTAAAATATAAAAAGATAAGGTCACATGTGCGTGTACAAAGTAGGCTTTTCCTAATAATGAAAAATAAGGATAGTTTCGTTTGCCATTCAGCTGCTACAATCTTGAGGTGTCGAGCAAGGATGAAAATTTTACACGATAATGTCTGAAAATAAAACGGAAAATGAAAAACATCTTACCCGATCGTGCCTGGTGTGCAGAAAATGATATCCTTCGGATTGCCTTATGCGATGCACATTCCACCAAACTTTGATGCCAACGGTGAAAGCGATTGAAATTCTTCCACCATTCGTCGCGGCAACTTCGAGACATGGTACGACGTGGGTGGTCCGCTACGTACATGCCTTTTTTGGGTGATGAGAACTGCAACAGAACGTGTATGTTTTCAAAAAAACGTGACGACTATACGTATAATTTACAAAGGCCTATGCGTCATCGACACAAAAAAATAAATAATGTTAATGATAAATTAACCGGGTAAGGTACGAATCTTGTCAATCTTAAAAAAAGTTCTTCGGTTTCGCATTGGTCCTGTACAACGACCCATAAACAATTGTGGAGATGCAAATAAACCACGTGAAAAACAAATAATTGTGCTTGTTATGGGAAGAAACAACCTTAAAAGTGTAAACCTTAAAAATGACCAACCTATAATATCTCTAAAAACCAGACGTCATCGCGATTACAGAAAAATCTTAAAAAACTCTGGCATTATTTCTTCTGCGGTTTTTTGATTTTTTGCAGTTTTGCTCGTCATCGTACCTGAAACACGTCATGACAGAAGCACCGTCGTACGATAAACTTGGGAAAATAACAGATTTCATCGCTGATGTGTCACCGAATGTGCGAATAACACTACCTTGTGTCATTGTTAACATTGAAGAAGGGTGCATTTCACCGTTGCAATTCAGTTTCGCCTAGTTTGTGCAACCGCTCTGCATTTCCTTAGCTCAAAAATATCCCTGGAATCGTCGTATACCTAATCGAGTGTAGAAATTATACGTTGAAAAGAAGGGATCATCAGCACAGATTCACAAACCGCTGAGGAGGGTGCACCGCACAATGTGTAAATGAATTGAAATGTTGAATTACATCCTTCTTCAGCTGTGGTGTAATAACAAACATTTCTCGTTGAATGCATAAAATTTTAAAAAAAGGCCCAATGTACGAGTACGGACCGCGTTTCTGCGGTAAAGCTTATTCCATAAAAACTTTAAACGTTATCACTCGCCCAGCAAATTTTTCAACAGTTTTGTGCAATTTTACTCATCGTCATGCAAGAAACATGTCTGGAAAGAAACACCTTTTGTATGAAACGCTTGGGAAAATAATATATTTCATCGTGTATGTGGCATTGAATGTGTGAATATCATTATTATGTACCATTGTCAGCAATGAAGAAGGGAGCATTACACTTTTACGATTAAAATTCGCTTGGTTGTTGCAACCACCCAACTGTTTCGTCAACAATAGCCATTTAATAATCGTATACATTATCGAGTGTAGAAATTATACGTTGAAAAGAAGGGATCATCACCACAGATTCGCAAACCGTTGAGGAGGGTGCACCGTACCGTGTGAAAATGAATCGAAATGTTGGATTACACAATTTTTCGGCCGGTTATCATGACAAACATTTCTACTTGAACGTGTAAATTAAAAAAAAATTGCCCCCTATGCGAGTACGAATCTTGTATTTAAAATAAAGAAAATTTCATAAAAAATCCGAAATGTTTCATTCGCCCGTGCCGCTTTTTCAATATTTTGGTGTAATGTTACTCATCATCGTGCCATAAATGCGTCATGAAAGAAGGACAGTATACTTTGTCGATTATAGAAAATATACGTTGCAAAGAAGGGCTCATCAACCGAGATTCACAAACCGTTGAGGCGGGTGCACTGTTCCATGTTAAAACGAATTGTAATGTGGGATTGGATCCTTCTCGAGGATGGATATCACAACATACAATTCTCCTTAAATGTGTGATATTAAAAAATTGAAGGTCCCACATTAGAGTACGATTCAAGTTTCTCAAGTAAACCAAATTTCAAGAAAAACTGGGAACGCTTTCTTTCACCCAATCGCTTTTTCTTAGGTTTGGTGCTGCGTTACTCATCATCATCGTGCCATAAACACGATAAGAAGAGAAACACCGTCGTTTGAGTAATATGGGAAAATGATACATTACATCGTGTATGTGGCATCAAATATGTGATTAAAATCATCTTGTATCATTGTCAACAATGAAGAAGGGTGCATTCCACTGTTACAATTCTGTGTTGCTTAGTCTGTGCAACCACTCTGCAGTTCTTACGTTCAAAAACCACCCATTTGATGGTCGTACATTCTGTAGAGTGGTGGAAATTACGCGATGAAAAGAAGGGATAATTTTAGGAAATTCATACACACTCTCAGAGGGTGCAATGTGCCACGTGAAAATGAATTGGAATGGTGGCATGCGCCCTTCTCCGGCATGATATCATCACAATTCTGTGAAAATGCGTAAAATATAACAAGATAAGGTCACATGTGCGTGTACAAAGTAGGCTTTTCCCAATGAAGAAAATCCAAAAAAAAATACAAACAGTTTCATTTACAATGCAGCTTCTTCAATCATGAGGTGTCGAGCAAGGATAAAAATTTTACATGATAATGTCTGAAAATAAAACGGAAAATGAAAAACATCTTACCCGATCGTGCGTGGTGTGCAGAAAATTATGTCCTTCGGATTGCCTTATGCGATGCACATTCCACCAAACTTTGATGCCAACGGTGGAAGCGATTGAAATTCTTCCATCATCCGTTGCGGCAACTGCGAGACATGGTACGACGTGGGTGGTCCGCTACGTACATGCCTCTTGTAGGTGATGAGAGCTGCAACAGAACGTGTATGTTTTCAAAAAAAAAGCGAGGACAATGCGTATAATTAACAAAGGCCGATGCGTCGTCGACCCAAAAAAAATAAAATGTAAATGAGAATTTAACCGGGTAAGGTACGATTCTTGTCAATCTTAAAAAAAGGGTTTGAGTTTCGCATTGGTCCTGTACAACGACCCATAAACAATTGTGGGGATGCGAAGAAACCACGTGAAACACAAATAATTGTGCTTGTTATGGGAAGAAACAACCATAAAAGTGTAAACCTTAAAAATGACCAGCCTATAATATGTCTAAAAACCAGACGTCATTGCGATACAGAAAAATCCTTAAAAACTCTGGCATTAAATCTTCTGGGGTTTTTAGATTTTTTGCAGTTTTGCTCGTCATCGTACCTGAAACACGTCACGATAGATGCACCGTCGTACGATAAACTTGGGAAAATAACAGATTTCATCGCTGATGTGTCACCGAATGTGCGAATAACAATACCTTGTGTCATTGTTAACAGTGAAGAAGGGTGCATTTCACCGTTGCAATTCAGTTTCGCCAAGTTTGTTCAACCGCTCTGCATTTCCTTAGCTCAAAAATATCCCTTGAATCGTCGTATACCTAATCGAGTGTAGAAATTATACGTAGAAAAGAAGGGATCATCAACACAGAATCACAAACCGCCGGGGAGGGTTCACCGCACAATATGTAAATGAATTAAAATGTTAAATGTCATCCTTCAACAGCTGTGGTGTAAAAGCAAACATTTCTCGTTGAATAAATAAAATTTTTAAAATAGGCCCAACGTTCGAGTAGGGACCGCGTTTCTGCGGGAAAACTTATTCCATAAAAACTTTGAACGGTATCATTCGCCCAGCCATTTTTTAACAGTTTTGTGCAATTTTCAATATTTTGGTGTAATGTTACTCATCATCGTGCCAAAAACGCCTCGTGAAAGAAGGACAGTACTGTGAATAAGTGAAGAAAATTATAAATTTTATCGTGTATGTGGCATCGAATGTGTGAATAACATCAACTTGCATCATGTCAATGAAGAAGAATGCATTCCACTGTTACGATTCAGTTTCGCTTGGTGATTGGAATCTCCCGAATGTTCCGTCGCTCAAAAATACGCACCTGATAATCGTACAACTCATCGAGTGTTGGAATTATCCATTGAAAAGAAGGGATCATCACCACAGAGTCACAAACCGTTGTGGAAGGTGCACAGTACCGTGTGAAAATGAATTGAAATGTTGGATTACACGTTCATACAGCCGGATATCACGACAAACATTGCCTCCTTAAACGTGTAAAATAAAAATTAAAAAAAAGGCCCCATGTTCGAGTACGAACCGCGTATTTCCGTGTGAAGCAATTTGCGGAAAGACTCTGAAAGGTTTTATTTGCCCTGCTGCTTTTTCATTATTTTGGATGTCGGGCAGGGATAAAAATTTTACACAATGATTGCTGAAAAGAAAATGGATAATGAAAAACATCATACCCGATCATGTGTGTGTGGTGGGTTTATTGGTATTTAGATACAGAAAAGTCCATTTAAAACTCCCAAGGGTATAATTCGGCATCATTTCCCGTGTCTTTTCTGGACGAGCATATGCAACGAGGGACAGTGTACCATTGTAAAATGAGGAGAGCCACAAAAGCTCATTCTTTTTTTCTGTAATAATTTATGGAAGCGAAAACTTGATGAAACTGATAGGAGACTGGCTATAATATTGTTGCTTTATTGTTTAACAACACACCAGCGCAACACCGGAGAATTGTAAAGTGGCAAATGTAAGATGGTGCAAAGAACAATTAATCAAACTAAAAAACGACTTACACAATCAAGATGCGTATTCCTGTATAATGATGCAACTTGTGGTCCGCAAGCAAGACTGAATCCATGGTTCCACCAAGGGTATGTCAATCGATGACGGGCATGATGACAACAGTAGGCACCGCAACTCTCCTGGTATAGAAGCTTCGTCAACTGCAACAGTAAAAATTGGTGTTTCAGCGTTTAGCAATGACATTGAGAAAAATGAAGTTGCTGCAAGACACATTTTACACGAGTTCCTGCAAACAAACGACATGTAAAGGATGTAATGATTGAAACTATGAATCAAATTGGCAGGACACCGCATTGTCGCCGTAACAGTATAAATTTTGAAAGGATATGTGGATAAATGTTGTACAAAATGAAAAAACAACAAAAGTTAAATTGGAACTGTATACATGTGATGTGAAACCGTAATAACAGTATATAAGTTTTATGCAGACATCCCGTAACACGTATCACGACAACAGAAAACACCGCATCTCCCAGGTATCACCGCTGCAAGCTGTAACAGTAAAAATTTCTCTTTTTTCTTTAGTATGTTGTAATGACAGTGCTTAAAAGTTAACTCGATAAATGACAATGGTAAAGTAAATTTCTGCAATGCATCCAAATGCAAATGTAGCATAAATGAAACGATAAACCCAAAAAGACAGCACATCGCATTGTCGCCGTATCAGTACGAACCTGAAAGAGATGTGAATGTATGTTTTAGAAAATTTAGTGGCATTAGAAGGTGATAAAAAATAATAATAAAAAGGTCGATCGCATGTCTTTAGATATCAAAATTGCGTTGATAACCAAACGAAAGAAAGCTTTACAAGAATATATGGAAATATCAAACTGGGATAACTTTCTAAAACATAAACAAACTGAATCGTTCGTGAAAAAAAAATTCAAAGAAAAAAGTAGACTCGCATGGAAAAAATTTGTTAGCACTTTAAACAAAAGTACTTCAATCACAGAAATTTGGAATTTTGTTAAAAAAATTAACGGAAAATACTCAAACAGTGCACCAAAATTTCCAGACCAGGACAAGACAAGAACATTCTTAGAAGAAATAGCTCCTCTGGGAGCTTCCTTACCAATTGGTTACTTTCAACATGTCTCACAATTTCAGGAAATTGAAGAGGAAATAACTATACAGGAGCTCAATAATGCAATGAAATCCACAAAAAATACAGCACCAGGTAAAGATAAAATCACTTACTGTATTTTAGAAAACATGAGTGATTTAGCAAAAATAGTTCTACTGACAATATACAATAACTGGTGGGTCAAAGGTGAATATGTTGAAGAGATGAAGGAGATTATTGTTTGCCTATTGCTGAAACCAAAGAAAGACCCAAGTAAAATAACGTCATACAGGCTTATATCCTTACTTAGTTGCATTACGAAGACATTCGAAAGAATAATAAAAACAAGACAGGAATGGTTCTGTGAAAAAAATGGAATACTCTCACCTCAACAGTATGGTTTTAGAAAAGTAGTAGGCACAATGGAAGCTGTGAGTCATCTGGTGTCGGATATGCAAAGCGCATTTACAAGAAACGATTATGCCATGTGTCTATTTGTAGATTTGAGATGTGCCTATGATTGCGTTAACCTCCACATATTATTTAATGATCTCAAAAATTATAATATACCTCATAATGTAGCATTAAACATTGTTAATCTATTCCACGAAAGAAAAATCTACGTAAGGGACAATAACAATCAATCCCACGGTCCAAGAATATTAAGAAGAGGCCTACCACAGGGTTCTTTGCTTAGCCCAATTCTCTTTAATCTATACTCCAGAAGTTTACATGATAAAGTGGGCAGAAAAGTTCGCTGCATACAATATGCAGATGACATATGCATTTACACTACAGCACCAACATACAATGAATGCTTAACGGAAATGAGAAGTGCAATATTCTCGTTAAAGGCATGGAGCCTAGAAAAGCAGCTACAAATTAATTTGGAAAAAACGGCAAACATGGGACTCACTAGGCACCGTATTCATTGGCCACAATGTATCCAGACAGACCAGATGGATATAAAGTTAGTAAACACATACAAATATTTGGGAATCACCATAGACAGCAAGCTTTTATGGACAAAACATGTAGAATGCCTTGTAGCAAAGTGTGAGCGAGGTATTAATTTACTAAAAATGACCATAAATTGTAAATGGGGAGCAGATGTCAATGTAGCCCTTCTATTCTATAGAACATACATAAGATCCATTGTGGATTATGGTAGTATAGTTTATGGCAGTGCATGCAAATCAAATATAAAAAAGGTAGAACGAATACAACTTAAAGCCCTCAGGATAGCAATCGGGGCAATGAAGTCAACACCCATAGATATTGTATTTGCTGAAGCCCTAGAACCCCCGATGCATCTAAGAATAATATATTTGGCGGAAAAATTCCTGCTAAAAATGAGAAGTACAGATCAAGAGTTGGTAGATCAGTTACATAGTTTATTTATTGAAACTTTGACGAACAAATATTGGAAAAGCAAGAGCAAACCACCACTTACTCAGGCATATTACAACACATTAATGTACGAACATATAGCACCACCAGTAACACTTAACTTACCGTATAAATCTATGGTACAGCCAACGCAGGTATACATTCCTGAGTACACTGACAATCCATCATTAAATCAGATTATATTTAAGAAGATAATACACGGTACGTGTTTAGACTATTTGTGTATATATACCGATGGATCCAAAAGTAAAAAGGGAGTGGGAGCAGCTTATTTAATAAAAAAACGAAAAACCCACGATATGTTTAAACTAGCGGATTTAACATCTATACATACAGCGGAACTATACGCTATAGAAAAAGCAGTTAACTGGGTGGTGGAAAATCAAGTAGAAAAGGCTTTAATTACCACTGACTCCCAATCAGCCGCTAAAACAATACAATACAGTCATGTGCATATTAATAACCATCCATCGTTGGGAAACATCAGGAAAAATATTTGTGAACACCCCAATATCAAGGTGACTTTCTTATGGGTTAAGGCTCACAGTAATATACAGGGTAATGAAGATGTAGACCAACTATCGAAAACATCATCAACTCAGGGGCACCATCAGGTTATAAAGCTACCATACACAGAATTTGTATTTGACATTAAAAGAAAAATCAAAATTATTTGGGAAAGAGAATGGTTCTCATATACACAGAAAACATCCAACAGATATAAACTCCTTAATCCCAAATTACCAGAAGAAAGTCAGCTAAAAACAATATTTAGTTTATATAGAAAAGCTGTAACCACCATAATAAGGCTAAGGAATAATCACGGTAGATATAGATCCCACTTATATAGAATAGGTGTAGAATCCACACCGTACTGCAGCTGTGATGAACAAACGGTCTGTGACATAGATCACATATTGTTTTCATGCAGGAATTATGAGAGACAAAGATTGCAGTTTTTATCGGGAATAAAGCAAGTAACAGAGATCCAGCTTCCTTTAAACACAAACTATATTCTTAGCTTAAATAACATAGATGTATATAAATTAATAGATAGATGTTTCATGAACATAGATGTCGGTTTATAAGAATGTATATGTATATATGTGTATATATCTATATGTATGTGTGTATATATAAATTAAAATAAAATAAAATTATATCAATGTACTGAACATAAATCCTAATGTCTGTCCTTTTGTATACCCAGCCTTTCCGTGGCCCAATTCAGTATGTCTATGAGCCTTGGCGGGTCCCTAGGCGACAATGTGTCCCAGTCATTCCTTAAATTTAAGTATTAAAAAAATAAAAAAAATATTAAAAAAAATATATATACATAAAAAATCAAAAAAAAAAACAAAAAAACAAAAAAAGGTGAATAATTATTTAAAAAAAAAAACAGATTATGTGCCTATATAGAAATTGAAAATCAGTTTTAAAATAAAAGTATAGTAATTAACATTATATTGTAATATTTATTTTGATGTATAGATTAGGTAGGTATGTTTTGATTGTATGTGTGAAGCAGTGGGTGAAAGAAGGTATGTATGTTTTTAAGATATCATGTAGGCGTATATTGGTAACACTAATGTAATGATTGTGTTTACGTGAGATTGTGGATATATGTATCCATTTGGATTTCATTTATAATTCAAAGAATCTGCGAATATAGTTATCACCTGTAGGTTTGCCGCACTGGGTGTGGTTATGATTCGAAACGAAACTTTAGTATAAAAGTCTGTGGTTGATGAATAAAACATTCAAAACCATCCCATGATACAACACACACACACACACACACACACACACACACACACACACACACACACACACACACACACACACACACACACACACACACACACACACACACACACACACACACACACACACACACACACACACACACACACACACACACACACACACACACACACACACACACACACACACACACACACACACACACACACACACACACACACACACACACACACACACACACACACACACACACACACACACACACACACACACACACACACACACACACACACACACACACACACACACACACACACACACACACACACACACACACACACACACACACACACACACACACACACACACACACACACACACACACACACACACACACACACACACACACACACACACACACACACACACACACACACACACACACACACACACACACACACACACACACACACACACACACACACACACACACACACACACACACACACACACACACACACACACACACACACACACACACACACACACACACACACACACACACACACACACACACACACACACACACACACACACACACACACACACACACACACACACACACACACACACACACACACACACACACACACACACACACACACACACACACACACACACACACACACACACACACACACACACACACACACACACACACACACACACACACACACACACACACACACACACACACACACACACACACACACACACACACACACACACACACACACACACACACACACACACACACACACACACACACACACACACACACACACACACACACGCACACACACACGCACACACACACACACACACAGTTTTCCATAAAGACGCCAGCCTAATGTTCGTTATTTTGCCAAGCTGGTAACAAATTTATTAAATTTTGGCAGCTTTCAAAGTCCCCGAGCTCGAAATTATTCCCGTAATTAAAATCGCGATCATGCAATTTGTCTTTTTTTTTAAAGAAATCCTGCCACGTCAACAAGAGCAGCAGAAACAGAAATGGATGTACCAAAATCAACCATTTAAAGAACTGAAAAAAAGACAAATACCATATTTATAAACCAACGCTTGTACAAGGATTATGAACGTAGATTAAGGTTTTCTAACTGGTTTATTGATAAATTCCGTGAAAATCGAGACTTTTCGAGGCAAGTAATTTGGACTGATGAAAGTCGTTTCACAAATTCGGGAGTGTTCAATCTTTACAACCATCATTACAGGGCAACTGAGAATCCATAATTACGAAATACCCGTAGATTTCAAACGCGCTTTGGAGTGAATGTATGGTATGGAATCTATGGTAAGCATATTTTAAAAGTGTAACGAGGACCCAAAAGTATATATATATATATATATATATATATATATATATATATATATATATATATATATATATATATATATATATATATATATCCAACTGATAACTCAAATTTTGATGAAATTTGGTATATGCCCTCCTTTTGTAAGTGGCTTGGACACATTCGTTAGCCAGGAAACTCGAACAAGTTTTTCCTGGAAAATTGTAGGTTTTCCTTCCGAAAATTTTTGTATCTCCGAGAGTAACAGATCTATGACAACCAAATTTGATATATACGTTTCTACGATCAAACTTACCCTATAGACAAAAATTCAGATATCTAAGTCAACACCCATATTCGCCCAGGTCCAGTAACTCTATCTTGGGGGTTGCTACCAAGAATTTTTTTTCTGCTTTATGCTTTGAAGGTAGTTGTAAAAACCTCGTCCCACAATAAAAATACAATACACTGAAAAATTTGCACCGTCGCACACGAGCAGCTAGCAGCCGCTGGAAATTATTAAGAGATTTACATCGCAGACCAATCATCACAGGTCCCAATCAATTGGATTGTCATTTTTTGGTAACGACAGGTAATACACCGACATTATTGTTTGTGTGACTATTTGATTTGATGGCATTTCGATAGATCTGCATTCACAGTTGGGTTAACATTGGCAGCGGGCCCAAGTGCGACTGTGGGTGTTGATGTGCACAGTGATTGCCCTGAAAGCACGACCCCGTTTAAATGTTGCACGCAGATGTGAGATCGATTTTTATTCAACATTGTCGATCACATTTGGGCACCCTATCAGATTTGCAGGCAGTTTAGAGTAGCTTTTTTGGCCCTTCCATTGGACGTCCAATGTTGTGACGATGAAAAATATATGTGAAAATCTGCAATGGCCGCCACCAAAAAAGAAAGCAAAAGTTTGCAAATAAAAATTAAAATTTCATACATTATCGTATACATGAACGTCCATTCAATTTGATAATCTGGTATTGAGGCACGTGAAACCACGGTCATTGTTGGTGCATTGCGGAATGATTTGTGAGCATCGACATTGATGTATGGTAGACTGCAGCGAGAGCGTGCAGAAAAAGTAAAGTTATCGTGAGCGGCTGGTGGCCGTATAAAACACGGTGTTGTGGTTAATAATCATCAGCAACACAAATTACAAATGATTGCATCATCACACACACACACAGAGAGACATGTCGAATTTGAGAGCGCAACGCGCTTTTGCACAGACAACAATGGCGATCGTAATTTCGGCATGTGTGCCAATGACGGGATGGTATTTGTAGCACGCCGGCGATATGATTCGGCTCAACGGGGGGACCCCCGCTTAAAAACGTATCTGACGGTGGTGGTGGTGGTGGTGCTTCGTTGACCGCAACTGTTCCTCTTGATCCTGCTCAAACGTCGTCGGCGGACGAGTCGCTGTCGTACGGTGTCCTCGGCGGTGTCCTTCGTAGGTATGCTCCTGTGGTGCCCGCCCTCTGACTCGTGGCAACGCGGTCGGCCAACTGTTGCGTGCTGAAATGCGGTATGATCAGCCTGGCCGCCGCCGGATCTTCGTCACCTTGGACGACCGGAGCATCATCGTCGTCTGCGACATGATCGTGATGGACCGTGGGAGTGGTGTCTGTGTTGGGATCGATATCGTCGAGGATGCCGTCGATGTTCAAAGAAGGCCAAATGTCCATCGGATCGCCGATGTTTGGCGTGTTGGCGTCTTCTGCGTGTACGGGCAACACGTGTGACCACGAATCTTGTCGGACGATGCTCTCGTACACCACGTTGCGGGTCAATTTGCGATGTCTGTACCTAAAGTTGCCCTGCCTGGACGTGTTTTCCATGTAGACGGACGCATTCTTAGCAGCTCCGACCCTGCTGAATGCGACGTACAACTGTCCGTGTGCAAAGCAGGGTTTCTCCAGGTAAATGCCCACCTTGGCGAACGTCTGTCCCTGCGCCTTGTTGATGGTCATGGCAAAGGCGAGCGTCACCGGAAACTGGAATCTCGTGATGGGTCGTGGCAATGAGGGATCGGTGGCTTGCATGTGTATGCGCGGCAACAGCAACACGTCGCCCCTGTGCGTGCCCGTCAGCAGTTCCAACTCCAAGAGGTTCTCGCCCAGGGCGATCACCTTCAGCCTGCTGCCGTTACACTGACCCATGTCGATGTCCAGGTTTCTCAGCAGCATGACCACCGCTCCGGTCTTTAGATTGAGTTCGTGAGGGGGCAACGTTGCAATCTTGACGGCGTTGATGTAATCGATGGGAACATGGAGATCGTCGTTTTCGTCGTTGTGGTATTCGTCGACGCTAAAGTACGTTTTCGAGTCTCCGGGCAGACTGGTCAGTATTTGGTTGTTTATTTCCCAGACGGAGGCGTTGGTGGGACACAGAATGGCGCGCTCTGCGGCGTCGCATTCGAAATTTCTGCCGTATACCGTCTGCATCAGTCTCAATTTGAACGTGACGAGGTGTTGCGTGGGAATTTCGATCAGATCGCCCGGCACATGGGGATCCGTCGTACTGACATTCACATGTTCCAATCGTCCGTCGCCGAGGCGCAACAGCCAGTCGGCGTATGGGGCGTGTCCTGGTCCGGCGCGTACGTTTTCGCTCAACCTACAATGTCGCATCTGCGTCCACAGACGGCTCGCTTTCATGGTGGCGCCCACCGTCTCGGTACGATGCGCTCTCGCCACCACCGGCAAAATCTGTCTAAAGTCGCCGCCAAACAGCGTGACTTTTCCTCCCATCGGTGCGCCGCACTGCATCAGATCCCTGAGAAACACGTCTACCATCTCCAGGGCCTTTCGATTGGCCATCGACGCCTCGTCCCATATGAGCAGTGCGGCCCGTTTGATGTGTAGGGCCTGCGCCGACTCCACGTGGTGTCCGCATCTCGACGTGTCGGTGACGTTCAGTGGCAGTCTGAACGCACTGTGCGCCGTTTTGCCGCCGAGCAGCAGCGATGCGGCGATGCCCGTCCACGCCACGGCGACGCAGTCTCCTCCCCATCGACGACGCACATCCTTGATCAGGGCGTTGAACAGGTAGGTTTTGCCGGTGCCGGCGGGAGCGTCAACGTAGAACATCTTGCCCATGATGTTGGTGGTGTCTTCCAGTGCCGCCATGACACGGTCGTATACGACCCTCTGACCGGCGTTGAGCAACGTCGCGTCCCCTCTGAAATTGGCGAAAGCTTCCGCGCTTCCGTCTTGATGATGGTCGTCGCCCAGCAAATCCGCGTTGACGGAGGGCAGGCCAAACTGTTCCAGCGTGTGTTGGCCGTTTCTCGACATGATCGTGGCGATGTGATGCAGCGCTTCGGCCTCTGCCCTCTCCTCCGACCAACCTCGATGCAGGAAATCTTCGATGAGATTGGCGCGATGTCTGTGCCACATGTTGGGTATCTCATGGGCGACGTAAACGGCTGCGACCGACAGCAACAGGCCAAACAGTCTCAGGGCCGAGGGAAATCTGTTGTTGGCCGCCTCATCCAGGCATCTGTTGTACACGTCCGCGTCTGATAGCAGTCCCAGTGCCACGCACGCGTCCCTGAACGTGTCGTGCATCGTACCCTGCACCATTCTCAGTTGCTCAAATGACGTGGCGCCTTTCACGTGCGACAACAGCACGCGCAGAAAGTATCTGTCCACGTCCGCCGGGGACACCTCGGCCATGCATCCCAACATTTTGCTGCTCTGGCGTCTGCGCTGCCACTGCGCCGGCCCACCGCTCCAGGTGTATTTTTCGGGTATTTCGACGTACTTTAGCGTTCTGGCCTCGGCGTCCGTCTGATTGAGCTGAAAGTATGCCATCAGTTTGGTGGGTTTGTCCACGGCATTTTCAATGTCACGCACGTTGTCGTGTTCGTCAAAGCCAACCATCTGTTCACCGGGCATGTGAACGGGCAACACCAACACCGAGTGCGTCCGATCGCTCATCTGAAATTCGAAAAGCCTCCATGCCGCCTCCATCGCACTGACATACCTGCAATCCAGATAGCATCGGATTTCGTCCCAGTCGAGGGTGTTGTCGTGGATGTGGACCGTGGCACAATCCGCACCCTTGTGCACGTACTTGTGGAGGTACTTTATCGACCTGAGCGAACCGCACAATTCGAAATTGATGTGACATTGAAATTTCGAGGCCGCATACCTGTTGTAGGGCACAATGTGTCTGCTGTCGACGATTTGGCCGTTGTGCGATATCGTCCTGCCGTTGTTTGGCCTCCTGTACACGGGCTGTCCTCGGTTGCCGTCGCCGCTCGGGACGGTTCTTTCCACGAACTCTTTGGGATAACCTTTTGTGCAGCGGCCGTCTCGCATGCACGCGGCGTGCGGATTCTGCACGCCGCAAGGTCTGTGAACGTGACTGTCTGCGACGATGCCGTACAACCTGGGTTCCCTCCTCTGGTCCGGTATCCACGCACAAACCATCGAGTCGATCATTTCTTCAGAGTCGGGCTTGTCCTCGGGCCTTAGCGCCACTAGAATGTGGGCGTGCGGCAACGCCCTCTTTTGGAATTCTATGACGTACATCGAATATAATACCACACCGTACACCTGCTTGTTGTTAATGTCATCAATAAACTCCAACAGCTTCTGGTGGAACACTCGCACCACCAGATCGGGACGGTGTTGCCACATCTGGGCGTGCTCCAGACTGTCCCGGATTTCGGGCCAGTGCGGATTGCACGTCATGGTGATGAACAGGTCGGGTTTCCCAAGCCTCGACACTATCGTCATGGCGTCCAGGTAACGTCTAGTTTGTGCCTTCGGACCTCCGCCGAACGTGGTCGGCAGCACCACCACCTGTCCTATGCGCAACGTTTGATCGTTCATTCTGTGCCGCATCAACCTTTCCACCGCCCTTTTGCCGGCCAAGCGTAGCTTGGCCTGGTTCTGACGGAGCCACCACAGTTCGTTCGCCTCGGCCTTACACCAGGCATCCACCACGTACTGCTGAAACAACTTTTGCGCATTGTGCAAGATGGAAAACGTGCCGTTGCGCACGTACAAGCGATACCGGTAGTATTCTCGTATCGAGACCGTTTTGGAGGGGCGCGTGTGGTACTTGAGCGACGTGTCGTAACCGTGTTCGCCGTGTGGAAACAGCAACGGATACACCATCGGATCGGCCAGTTTGTTCAAGTGTTTCAGCTCCCTGTTGACCTCGTGGCGATTCCTGGGGTAGATGGCGAGATCGACGTCGAACGGTGGATCCTCTCCGCAAAACAGGGCGGCCACGTCGCTGCGGCTCTCCGGCATGTCGCGATTTCTCAGTTCGGTCGACATGTTGTCTTTGAACGCCAGCACCATGTTCCCAACCTGTATGCCCTCCTGGCGTTTCTGCTGCATCACATCGCGCATCGTACGGTAGGTGAGCACCAAACGGTTCACCGTACGAAGCATGTTTTCAATGTTTTCGACGGTCGCGCGACCCACTCTGTCCGAGAGAAAGGCGGCGCGCCTTTCGACGGCGTCCGCCGCATCGACGAAATAATACTGATTCAGGATCGGTCTTTCCAATTCGGGAGTGGCGGGCAGAGCCTCTGTGAAATGGTAGATTTGTCCGCTTATCCAGAAAGACCAATTTCCCTGACCGACGTTTCTATCGTTGGGAATGTTTGTTTTGAAAGAGGCCATGACAAAGGTGCTGTTCAAAGCTCTTATGTTGGTTCTAAAGTCGACCGAATGACGATCGGCGCGGGTCAGATAGTCTTTAAGCATGTCGGGACACGGCAACAACGGGGGCGGACGGACCTCGCCCAGCGCGCAACAGGACCTTCTCAGGCCCTGCTGGTTGGAGCGTTCGCGTTGAAAGAAGAGGGCGGCGCACACGGGACACGTGTCGGTGAGCGTGCCCAGACGGTACGTTTCCACGGCCTCTATGTCGAGGTTGGCGGCGATGGCCTTCTTGTAAGTGACCCTGTGGGGCACGACGGCGTGCGAACGCGGTCGTTGCGCCGGGGGGGGGGGGGGGGGGGGTGGGTGGTCGGTGTGAACACGACGGAGATGGTGGGGCTCGTGTCCTCGACGTTGGGCGTGATGTTGTCGGCGTGGGGTCCCCGTTGAGATGCCGAATCGATGCGTACGTGAGAGACGATGGGTGTGAGCAGCGGCGGCGGCGACCTTACGATGTTAACGACGAGCGACGACGAGGGTGTGTCCGGGTGTGCTTCCACCACACTGCGACGCGAATCGTCCGACGACGACGATGATGCCGCGTTGTCGCCGCCGCCGCCGCTGCTCGATTGCGACCTTCCCAGACGTAACATGGCGGCCTTTGTGACGCGACCGCTTTGGCTGTCGAATTTACTTCTGACTTTCTTTGGCATGGTGGAATGTCGGTCTGGATATAATGTCCGGGGAACGCCCGAATGCAAAATGAAAAATGACAATTTCGCAACAAGCACAAAATAGAAACACACAAGATGATTACACCTTGTAAGACAAGAGTAGATTTAAAAATTTCTCGAGCCAATCTTTACAAAGACATGGGAGAATTATTTATCGCTTATGAAATCAAATGTTACTGTGGCATTCTTCGGGGAGGCCATTCCACAAGTTCCCCATGAGTGATGTGATTTGGCGGAAATTGTAAATGTATATGCTTGGTCTGCGTCTTGTGTGTGCACCGGTCGGCACAAGATGATGCGCAGGAGCGTGGAGCGCCCGTAGCTATTGAAACGTTGCAGGTGAAAAGCGCGCGGGCGCACACGCACAGAGACCAAGGTATCGTATTAAAATTTCACACAGGTTTGATTGGGGTTCGATGAATCAAAGAACATTGCGAGCAAACTATAGAGAAAGAGCAGTGACGGACATTGTTGTGTGTTACTCGTCGTGTTAGAGCCGCATTTGCATTTCCGCCCAAACAAAACAGATGAAAAAGTTTGATAATGATGGCTGAAAAGAAAATGTTAAATACATGCTAGCGGACGGTAACGACTTGTGCTCGATTATGTCCTCTGTTGCGATGCCGGATGGCATGCGCGTTCCATCCTCAGTTGACGTCTGCGGTGATGTCGTTGAATTTCTCCTGCGCCTGTGCAGATACTCACGAGGCATTGTACGGATGAGAGTAGTCCGCAACGCATGCTTTTCTTGTGGCTGTCTGCTGCAACGATGCGGTTGTGTGTGTTGGTCAGGTCAGCACCTGAAACATTAATGCCGATGATAAATTTACAAATAAACATACGACAATCAAGGCACACACAAACAAACGAATCACACCGCGATTGTGCAAACGGTCCGCAGCGTGTGACCGATAACGATAATTTATATCTGATGGGGGGTAACGACGATAGATTTAAAAACTTTTTGGGGGTTCATCATTGTCTGTTGTTGGTACGTATGCGAGGTGGCGTAAGAGTCGTGTAATCGCCAAAGATGGGTGCATCCCACTCTTCTAATGCATTTCAGCACAAACCTGGAAACAGTCTAAAGATTCCGTCGCTCGGGAGCTCAACGGTGATGTCAAGTGGTACGACGACGAGAAGCGAATTCGACAGATAAGTTGGCACTTGAGTGGGGTGCAAAGGTAATGTGTGAAAACAAATGGGAATGGTGTATAACATGCAAATGATAAATTTACAAACGAGCAAACAATATAGGAGGCTTTACAAGCTCGGGGGAGGAAACTATGGAAATTTTACTCCAGACGCACTTCCCCGGCTGTAACATAATAAACCAATCACCTCCGGACTGGGAACACTCAGAAATAGAGGCGCCTTATAGGCGGGCATCTAGAGTAGACTGGACAGTCGCTAAAGAGGTGGTTACCTGGAGCAAAATCAGATGGGCCATTAACAGCTTTAAGCCATACAAATCGCCGGGATTTGATGGAATAATGCCCATCATGCTCCAACAGGGGATAGATATACTGGCGCCGGTGCTTACCCTCATTATGAGGGCCAGCCTGGCTCTGGGGTACATTCCGAGGGCATGGAGACTGGCCAGGGTTGTATTTATTCCTAAACCTGGGCGTCCAACAGACCAGGCAAAGTCCCTGAGGCCAATAAGTCTCATGTCCTTCTTGCTGAAAACAGTGGAAAAACTGCTCGACCGGCACATTAGGGGCGGTGTACTGGAAGCATATCCTCTACACTGCGGACAATATGCATACAGAGCAGGATTCTCAACAGAAACAGCACTGCACCAACTGGTGCTGAAACTGGAGAATACGCTGGAGAACAAGGAGGTGGCGCTGGGGGCCTTCCTAGACATAGAGGGGGCCTTTAGCAACACCTCGTTCGGATCGGTTCTGGCAGCTGCCCGGGAGCGTGGAATAGAGGAGACCTGCTGCAGGTGGATCGGTTCCATGCTCAGGGACAGGGCGGTGTTCACCTCACTCGCGGGAGGGACTCTGCTGGCGGGGGTCGCGGCGGGGTGTCCGCAGGGGAGCGTTCTGTCTCCCTTGCTCTGGTGTCTAGTCGTGGACGGCCTGCTGGGGAGGCTCTCGGGAGGGGGGTATGAGGTACAGGGCTATGCGGACGACATTGTCATCATAGTCCGAGGAAAGGTCACACAGGCAGTGTGGGAGCGTATGCAGACTGCACTGAAAGTGGTGGAAGGGTGGACGGTTGATCAAGGGCTCGGGGTGAGCCCCGAGAAAGCAACCGTCGTGCCGTTTACGAGGAGGAGGAAGTGTGAAAGCCACAGAACTCTCACTCTATACGGTAGGAGCGTTCCAATGGCCAGGGAGGTAAAATATCTTGGGGTCGTATTGGACTCTAAGCTAACCTGGAATGGTCACATTGGAAAAATACTGCGTAAGGCAGTCATGACCTTAGCCGTCACTAGGCGGCTATATGGAAAAACGTGGGGACTAAGACCTAGTATGGCCCACTGGCTGTACACAAGGGTGGTCAGACCATCGTTAACATATGCGGCACTGGTCTGGTGGCCTAAGGTGACACAATCCAGTGCCAAACAAAAACTAGGCAAGATCCAAAGGATGGCTTGCCTAGGCATCACAGGGGCCATGTCTTCAACCCCAACAGCCGCCATGGAGGTGTTGCTGGATCTACCCCCCCTACACTTCGTTATTATGGGAGAGGCCAGGCTAGGACTATACAGACTAGCCTGCAATGGTAGACTGAAGATCAACCCAGGCTTCAGGGGCCACTGCAAAATTCAGGAGATCGTGAAGGAACCCATGCTTGAAATGAGGTCAGACTTCGCGAGCCCGCGAATGTGCAGGGAAAACAACTTCACAGTGGAAATCCCTGATCGCGGGGCATGGCGGGAGGAGACACCGGGCATACCACGGGACGCGCTCGTCTGGTTCACGGACGGATCTGGCGGGGAGCGTGGGACGGGGGCAGGTGTTTACTCGGAAGGACCGAGGGTAAGTCACAGTATTTCCCTCGGAGCCCATGCAACGGTGTTTCAGGCCGAGATGTACGCCATCCTGCACTGTGTGCGGGAGAACAAGAGGAGGGGCTACACCAACAAGCGGATCCTCATAGCCACAGACAGCCAGGCAGCCCTTAAGGCACTAAGTAGCCCACGGGTAAATTCCTGGCTGGTGAGTGAGTGCCGAGACGAGACGAGCGACCTGGCTGGGCAGAATGAGGTGACCCTCATCTGGGTGCCGGGTCACTCGGGGGTCAAAGGCAATGAAGAAGCTGACAGTCTCGCAAAGAGGGGGTCAGCAGAACCATTTATGGGACCAGAACCGGCTCTGGGCGTGTCAAAGAGCACTGCCAGGGGAGCCATTAAGTCCTGGGTCAGAAACCAACACAAGGTGTACTGGGCGGACTGTCCAGGGCTCAGACATGGGAAGTCAATAATTGACGGACCCAGTTCAAAGAGAGCTGTGGAGCTGCTAAACCTTAGCAGAGGACAGCTCAGAAACACAACAGGTCTCTTGACGGGACACATGGCCGTCAAGAAACACCTACATAAAATGGGGCGGTTCGAAGGGGACCTCGCATGCAGACTCTGCGGCGAGGGGGAGGAATCAGCCCAGCACATCTTGTGCGAGTGTATAGCTCTGGACCGGAAAAGACAACTGATCTACGGTCACTCTAGACCGGAGACAGAGCAATACAAAACTTCACCCTACCAATCGCTGTGCAGACTAGTTCAAGGCACAGTGATTTTGGAATGGGTGGAGTAAGACTAGGGGTATGCACAATCAACCAAGGGTTGCGGTGCTATCGGGGCGGCAAGGCCGCGGACGAGCCCTGAGGGAACAAAAAAAAAAAAAAAAAACAATATAGGATGGGCGCACAAACACACGCAACACACCAAACATGCACCGAGGGTTCGCAATAAATGTAAATTCGTATGGAACGATGAATGTGTGAATTGTGGAACCTTGCGGTGGGGGGATGGACGTTAAAGAAGGGTGCATTCCACTATTAGAAATCATTCCGGCACTGTAAGTGTAACTGTTCATCGGCTCAAGATGAACCATTTCATCTTTATACAGTTTTTCGAGAATGTACACCATAGGACAATGGGGGAAAGGATTATTATTCGCTGCCTCATCCACACTTGAAGAGGTTGAAATTGTGGCACGTGTTAATGGATTTGGATTGTTGAAATACACACTCGTACTTTTTCGTATCCCAACAATCACCATACAATGTTTGAAGTATTTTTAAAAAACAACCACATCTCAAAAACGACTGCAACATATTTCATCAGTGTAAAGAAAAAACCGTCAAAATTTCTCAAAAGCTTAATCAAACAAACTCGTTCGAAATTCCATCGTACCGACAATCGCAAGCTAAAGTGATGCGATGAAAACAATGGTTGGTCTCGAGCGATACATCACTAGTGTGTGCAAGAAAAATACAAATAACCTCAGACATGTTATCACAATTGCAAAAAGCAACAGATTTTTATGTGGACGGAACAATAATCGTGTGAATAACAATGCATCCCAGGGCATAGGCGAGGTATCATTTGAATCTTGTCATCATATGAGAAGGGTGCATACCACTGTTTGGATTCAATTTCGTATAAGTCGATTGCAAAGGCAAAACCAAACGACCTAATCAAAATAACAAATTTTGTCGACATGTGCCTTGTCACATGTCGATTATATAGGATGACAAGCAGGTTTAATTTCCGCCGACCGATAAACGGTTGAGGGGGTGTATAAATGGCCACGTTGTAATAGGTTAATTTCGCTTGTTACTAAATCAAACACTCGAAATAGTGTCACAGTTGAAAAATAAAATTAATGAAAAATCTTCCACATGGGATGCATAAAACGGATTTTTTGCAATAAAGAAAAATCCAAAAAAAAATTATGCAATGTATCGTTTGCGGTGGTTGTAATTTTATTCATCATTGTGAGAGAAACAGGTTCGCTAAGTAAGAGAGATTTACACGCAAAAAATTGTTAAATTAAAAAATTTCATCGTGCATGTGGCATCTGACGTGCTAATAACGTCATCATGTATCAAGTCGGCAATGAAGAAGGGTGCATTCCACTATCACGATTCGGTTTAGCTTGTTTGTTGCAACCGCCAACTGTTACATAGCTCAAAAATCACAATTGTTGGAAATTGTGCGATGAGAAGAAGGGATCATTTCCGCAAACTGATTCAACGTTTTAAGATGTGCACAGTGCCACGTGCAGAGAAAGGGGAATTGTGGAAACAGACCTACCTCGCCATGGCATCATCACAATTAAACAAAAAATGTGTAAAATTTAAAAAGAAAAGGCCCCATTTGCGTGTACAAACTGCGTGTTTTCAACAATGTTGAATCCACGAAAAAATAAGAAACTTACCATTAGCCCCACCATTTCGTCAATGTATAGGTGTCAATAGGTGAGTAAAATATAACAAAATGAAGTAAAATGTGTTAAATACCAACCACAAGTGAAACAGACAGGGGAGAAATAGAGGTAACTAAATGTTGGCATGTGTTAACATTAAACGTCTTTTTTGTGTGGGTTTTTCATGCTTAACCAAAGGAGAAACTCGACCAATCAGGAAATTGGATCATTGCAAAAATATCAGATTTTAATGTGTACGGAACAATATTCATGTGAATGATCACAGTTCTCAGGGCATATGCGCGATATTGTGAGAAACATGTAAACTCCAAAGAGGGGTGCATTCCAATATTGCGATTAAGTTTCGGACCGGATAATATCAACGGTACAACCGGACGGTCTCATCAAAAGAGCAATTTTTGTGGGGGTGTGTTTCGTCGCCAGTGGAATTTATATGATTAACAGCGGGCAATAATTTTCCACGAATGTTAAATAGTAGATAGGGAGTCACCTGGGCTCATCCCCTCCACTTTTTTCTGCGCATGCGCGTGACGTCATGCGCATGCGCTGACCTGCGCAGACCTGTGACAGTTGACAGCTGACCTGTCAGATTTGACAGGTGTCAAATGTCACTGACCTGACAGCTGTCAGCTGTCAGTTGTCAGCTAACCTGACAGGTGTCAACGTCAAATGTCACCTGACCTGTCAGATGACGTCACAAGCGTTCCAAGATGTCTGACCTGTGTCCATAGATAGCCACAAGCCAGGTTAGGTATTAACTGTCTTGTGATGACGTAAGATGTTCCGTCTGACCTGTGTGTCCATAGATATCTACAAGTCAGGTCTCCATGTGTGTGTTTGTCGAATACCATTTGTCTGATTGTTTATTAAGGTTATGTATTTGTTTATTAAGGTTAGGTGTTCGTATACAGACTGATTACCAAGCCATTTTGATTGTTTATTAAGGTTATGTTTGTATTTGTTGATTAAGGTTATGTTCGTACACACACAGCTGTCTGTATTTGTTTATTAAGGTTATGTTCACACACGTGTTGATTACCAATCATCTGATTGTTTATTAAGGTTATGTATTTGTTTATTAAGGTTATGTTCGCACACGTGTTGATTACCATGCATCTGTTTGTTTATTAAGGTTATGTATTTGTTTATTAAGGTTATGTTCGTAAACACAGCTGTTTGTTTGTTTATTGTGTTGTTAAGGTGTATTTTGTTTATTAAGGTTATGTTCGTAAACACAGCTGTTTGTTTGTTTATTGTGTTGTTGTTAAGGTGTATTGAAGTTTGTTAGGGTATTTCGTTTTTGGCGGGAAATTTGAATTTGTTTGAAAATTTGTGTCTGTTGTGTCCAGAGATATGACTCATCGAGCTAGAGAACATTCTATGTGTAAAGTTGTAGAGTGAGAGAATATTCTCTAGCTCGAGGGGAGACATCTGTTGGACACAGTCATTCGGTTTAGTCACACACATACATATATGAGGAAGATATTGAGCGGGGTAATTTGAAATTTGATTTTAATTTGAAATATGAATTTTGAAAGAAAAGCGTTCGCCTGAAATTAGATTTGAACCCCCAACCATACAGCTTACTAAGATATGCAAACGTCCCTAAACCGATCATGCTATTCAGACATACGATGAAAGTTTGTTCGCAGTGGTATATATAAAATAAAACCTGTTACATAAAACGAGTTTATCAGGCTGATGAGTTTGTGTGTGTGGGCAGGGGTGGTATCTCTATTACATACCAATTTGAATAATAGGAACTGTAATTTTAAAACAATTGTATATTTATAGTAAAAAAGATATTTAAAGACGTTCCAATTTACCTATCTAATATTATTTAATAACAAAAACGTTTGAAGCAAACTATCAATAATATCAATAACAAAATGTATTTACATCTAGATATGTTAATGAGTTTTGTTTTTAATGAGGTAATAAAACTCAGACCTGGTTTTATGGAGGTTTGTTTATGTTAGTGTTTTCTATATCACAGTGAATCTGAACTTATATAGGGAGTGATCAAAAACACACAAGTAACAAAACTCAATTTAAAACATCAAACTAAACTTTGATATACGAGGATTGTTTGATAAGTAATGTTTGTATACAAACATAAATAATATAATAGTATACTTACATACAGCAAGAGACGTCATACATGTTTCACGGCTTAACACACACACACTAACGTCTGTTGAGGTCTTGAATGGGGCCCTTATAGAAATAACACAGTTGTTTAATGACATCCACTTGAACCAAACAAAACATATAGACGCTGTTGTTGATTGTTAACACACACACACACACGTCATGACAGCTCGAAGTCTTTGCTTAGACTGACAGAGCTGTGTAATAAAAGACAGACAGACAATTGATTGCCATTGTTGGAGCTTGTACAGCTGTTTAACAAACACGTCATGACAGCTCGAAGTCTTTGCTTAGACTGACAGACAGAAAGGGGTTAATAAAAATGCAACAAAATAAAAATAAAACAACTGTTTTACATACAATAAAAATTTATTAGGATTAATTAAGTTGTACATATTGATACATAAATGACATACTATTATTACATAATGGCTCTAACGATGCCCGTTAGAGGTTTATATTCCATTACACTGTCATGAATAACCAAACAATAAACACGAGTATTTTTTGGGAAGTTGGCGTGACTCATAAACTCCACCTTAATGTCCACCGTTGAAGACTTGATTGACTCGTTCTGGTGCTGACAGTCAATCACAAATAGAGCTCTGTCTTTAAACTCGTCATAATTCAAGATAGGCTCCGACATGTTTTTATAACAGAAGCTTTTTTGAAAATCTGTATACATGTTATAGGCTTCTGCATATTTCGATTTCTCAAAATCCATATTCATAGATTCATAAGGGTAGCATTCTGAATTTAGAAACACTCTGAGGTCCAACATACCAATGTTATCGAAATAGTCTGGCCTCTTCTTCACGTTGTCCTTACGATCTGTTTGAAATGCTATAATCACATATCGAGGTCTTTCCAAGTTGGTTGCAGTTTTAACAGCCCACACATCTCTGTTGATATCTCTGAGTGCTGGTAACTCATATATGTCCCATTTGCGGTATGCGAGAAATATAGAGGTGTCTTTGGCTATTTTATCCATCAGTTCCAATTTCATTTTATCATTGGGAAATACATGTTTTACCTTTAAAAACATATTGGTTACGGTAATTTTTGCTCGTGCCGTACCTGTGCTGTAATAGCCGTTGGAATCGTTTCGAGCTCTTGTAAAGCGGAAAGTATGTTTGCCACAGAGAACTCCTTTGAAATGATGAAAGAAACTGAAGAGGAACCAGACAGGTATGAGCATGTGAAACTTGTTATCATTTAAGGTGATGTGCTCCGACGACACATTCAGACCGGCGTTGCTAAGAGATTGGGCTTCATTCTTACTGAACGATAGCAGACTTTTGATGATGGTTGTGGTGTATGGGTCTCGCACTCGTTCCACTTCCTTGTTATTTAACTCATAGGTCATGGATTCAAACAGAGCTGCTCCTCCATTATTTGACAGATAACAAGCACCAGTGGCATTTTGGACTGCTACAGGTTCCAGAGCACCTTCGATTATTAGAGCTGACTCGGCCAGACATACGAACGCATCTTGTTGGTTGATGGCTATTTCAATTTCATCGCTGTTACCAAACGATTTAGTTGGTGAATAGTAAGAGCGCAGCTCTTCTCGATCGATGCCATCATCAAACACGGGTTCTTTGAATATTTCTAGTTTTGACGACATGATAACCCAGGCTTTGCAGGAACTCAATATTATCGGGACGAAGCGTACCCTTTGACGTGTCTGACTCAACTGAATTTGATGTGGTAGATGCACTTGCTTTTATATCCTTAAAGACCAACATACTAAGCAACTTATATAAGTTTCAAGCGAACAGACACCTCTTCACCTTGAAAGTTGACAGGAACTGAATCTTGGTCGACGATGTCGATGCTTATATTGGAAATCTCTTGCTTGTTCACCGGCAAGTAAATTAAATTTTTAGGTTCTATGTCGATTGCGTAGCCAGGATCAACCATCGGAGCAAACTCATACAGCGTATGTGAGGGTTGTCCGTTATAATAGGAACCAGACACAATATTGGTTTCGATGCGAATCTGTCTAACATCCACTATATCAACAGGTAAATCAGATTCATAAAAGGTGTCCGGCTGAAGAACTTGTTTTGAAAAGCCCAACATTCGCCCAATCGAACCATCAAATTCAAAACTGACATTTGTATAACACTTTAGTCTACATTTGATGGTGTTCGGATTAGGTCTCAGAATCAGAGCCTGTTGCTTTTGTTCGTGTGTTGCTGTAGCACCAACAAGTTCATTTTGAAGTAACTCTTCCAAGTGTGTTATTTCATAAGCACCTGTGGGTATCGTGATGGTTCGCCAACCGGTTCCTTCTTTTACATGAAATTTGTTTTTACCTTCATAGATGTTGGGTATGTTGTTGTAGGTGTGAAAGCCTATCAAGGCAACAGCATAATTACCATCCAAAACAATTGGTGGATGGTAGTCTGACGACAGATGGGAGCTGCGGTCTTTCAACACAAAGGTGTGCGCCATGACTGATACACACAGGCTACTGTTTGAGTCTTTTATTGCAACGGTTTTTGCAGATACATACCATAACCGGAGCGCTGTTTCTTGAGATACATGCCTTTGCCCAGTCTCTTGCATTTTGGCTTAAATTTCAAGCCACTCCCTCTCCTACCCATCGCGATGGCTTCCATTGTTTTGTTGTGCCGTTCTTCCTCCTCTAGTTTCTGTTTCGCAGACTTGGCATCGTTCACGGCTTTGGCAATACCTGCAGCACCACCACCCAGAGCTCCTAGTGCTGACAGCCCACCAAATATAAGAGGTAACAGCGGAAGGAAGCCTCCGCTTTTAGGTATTGGAATAACTCGAGGTTTCTGCACATTCTTACGTCCACCAATGTTTCTAACGATTGTATGAGCTATATCAAATACGGCGTTCGCTGTTGGAATAAGGTTTCTATCTTTTATAACTTCCTCAATCAGACTTAGTATGTTTTTAAAGGGAACCTTCTTCTTTGGCTTCGAGTTGATTACATAAAACCCCTCATCAAGTTTTCTGTTAACTTTCATGGTGTTTGTAACGCCCCGCAACGTTTCAGCAAAACCTGTATCTGTCTTTGTTAATAACAACCCTCACTCTGTGACACCAACATGCATACTGACTGGGTGTCTCACTTGCATTCATATATATACACACCCAAAAAAAATATAGTTTAGTTTAAGTTAAGATGCGTACCAGCAAACACGCTTCTGCCTTACCCATTACAAATATAGACGATGTTGTTACGGACACAGCTCAACAACAACTGAGGCATGGTCCTCTCTTTCCAAACACCGTTCGCTGTATCATATGTGGTCCGAGTGGTTGTGGTAAAACTAATGTCATGCTGAGTTTGTTGTTTGAAGCAAACGGTTTAAAATTTGATAACGTGTATGTGTATTCAAAGTCTCTGTATCAACCGAAATACAAGATGTTAAAGGAGGTGATGAATGCCACAAAAGGTGTTGGTTACTATCCTTATCGAGAAAACGATGAAATATTAGATCCGGCAGATGCCAAGGACAACTCTATGTTTATATTTGATGATGTAGCTTGTGACAAACAAGATAAAATAAGAGCATACTTCAGTATGGGCAGACATAAGAATATTGATTCATTCTATCTCTGTCAAACATATACACGAATACCCAAACATCTGGTTCGTGACAACACCAATGTTATTGTGTTATTCAAGCAAGATGAAACCAATTTAAAACACGTGTACGACGATCATGTGACCACCGATATGGACTTTAAACAATTTAAAACTATCTGCTACCAATGCTGGAAAGATAATAAGTATGGTGTGTTGGTGATTGTGAAGGAAAACGATGTACACAAAGGTCGATATAGAAAAGGATTCGATAGATATATATTATTCTAACAAACGATGATAGACAGGACAGTCAGCTGTCTAACACAGGTGTCTAACACAGCTGTCATACAGCTGTCTAACACACAGCTGTCTAACACACAGCTGTCTAACACACAGCTGTCTAACACACAGCTGTCTAACACAGCTGTCTAACACACAGCTGTCTAACACACAGCTGTCTAACACAGCTGTCTAACACACAGCTGTCTAACACACAGCTGTCTAACACACAGCTGTCTAACACACAGCTGTCTAACACACAGCTGTCTAACACACAGCTGTCTAACACACAGCTGTCTAACAAGACAGCCAGATATTGTGATAAATAAGAAGGCATGTACCGTGACGGAGTCAGTATATGTTAAACCACCACACAACCTGTATCGCTCAAACAAATTATTAGACCAGCTGGTAACACCGACTAGTTGTAGCACAATGGAAGTGTTGGGTAAGGAAGAGCAAAAAGTTAAGAAAAGGATTTTACAACTTGCTGACAATATTCGAAAAAAACATTTAATGCTTAAACTTAACAGAGCCGAGAATGATGATGCTCTGCAACGTTTATATAAACCACTTGTTGAGCCCCTAAGTGAAATATCTAAAAACACAGCAGCACAGCAGCAGCAGCAGCCCCAGCAACAACCAAAGGCTGAACAAATCAAAGACGAAGTCGATATACCAGAAACGAAACCCCAAGTACAGTTCCTTAAAGATCATGAAGTTTTTGAAGCTGAACCAAGGGAAGAGGCTGAGGCGGCAAGTTCCGATGAGGATATCCCAACATTTGAAGAGCTTGAGGCAGACCTACAAACTGTCACAACCAACCCTGCATATCAAGAATTTTTGGAGCAATATCCTGACCGAGTTCGATATTATGTAGACAAGTATTTTACTGAACCACCAAGGCTCGGTACCATTGATCAAACGTATGGTGCCCGCTACGCTAAAGATACCGGTAGCTGGAGTCTTGGTAACAAACACTTAGACTTTACTGATGCTGAGATTCAACTGGGCCAAAGGAGATACCCGCAAACACAAGGTTTGCTAGAATTGTTATTTATGAAAAGACCGGGGGTATACTTATGACGATCTTCAGCACTATAGAGATATTCTAGAAGCAACTAGTGTTTATAAAATGAACTATGATCCTAACGCACGAACCAAGGGTTGTTCCTCTGAAAAGTATCTGACTCTAATAAAACCAGTGATAAATCCACGAGGTCGTAGATCGTCAACTCCTCAAGGTGTTGGTTACACCTACGAGGAAGACGATGACGACAGCAACGTCAGACATCTTAACAAAAAACAAAAGACTGAACTTAAAACTCAGAGTGATAAGAGCAGCGATAGCAACGGCATGAGCCCTAACAACAACATCAGCACCAACAACTATATGATACAAAATAACAAACAAATAGCCTATGTGTATTGGAATGACATAAACGAGTTGGTTTGCAGACTTAGACTTTTAGTGGCTTCCCAAGTTGCAGGTAATAATGCTCATAACAACGAAATTCAGTCAATCTTGGAAGAACTAAAAGAAGCTAGTGTTATCACCTAGTAAACCCACAGCCATGAAGAGGCACCAACGACAACAACAACAACAGCACCAACGCAACACTGAACCATCTAATGTTAATAATTCTATAAATGTATTCCAACAAAGAGTTTACATACTTGTACTTAGAATCAAATAAAAGTCTTTGTTAAAATTACTGTGTTTTTATTTTGTAATACAATTAAAAAGTATGTCGTAAAGCAATAATATCCTGAACAAACTTATCTTGTGGTACATCGGCTATATGTAGGTTGTTTCTATGTGCTGTAAGGTATTTCACTTCAGTCTTGATTCTGTTAAAGAGGTTTACTGAATTTGGATCGTACAGCTTGTTTAGGATCACTTGGGCGTTGGGGTGTTTATTTTTAAAGTTCCTCACAGCCCTGGGGAAACTTTTCTTTTGTGTTCTTACAGCATGATATGGATAGGGGGCGTCTTTCTCGTTTCTTGCAAGTAAACCAAAAACACTTATTTTTCCCAGGTTACTTGGCTTTGGGGATATATCTTCAAGATATTCTGAGACTTTAGCATTTGTTTCTCGCATACGCTGCAACTCATCATTTATCTCCATTAATTTTACTTCAATCGCATCTAGGCTGTCCCTGTATTTCTGATCAAATTCGTTTAGGAAAAAATCATAAATAATTTGGTTGCATTTTTTATAGAACTGATTGGATATCCAACAAGCCAAATTTAATATTAAATCTTTACACACATATGTACCAGATATCAAGTTGTTTTCAGCCTGTCTCCCACCAAAGTCCACCAGATATGTAGCTGTTGTTGGTATTACTTGAGTTGTTGCTTCCGTTTTAAGGGGGCTAGTAGTCCGGCTCCCTGGCGATAACTCTAAGTGGGCTCCCTCAGTTGAAATATTGAGGGTATCGGTATTCAGATACCCTGACTCTTCCTTTAGCAGACTGTTGTAATAGGCAATCAGCTCTTTAGTTTTCTTATTTTCCAACCAATGATACATTTTTTTATTACTAGTTTTACACAGTTTAGTTGCATTAAAATAGCCAGTGTTTTTATCGATAATAAGTTGAAAGTCTCCAAATAGACCATACCAGAAGTTGTCTTTAATTTGCTGGTAACACACATCACTTAATGTAGCCATTTTGAAACAGATTTGGGTAGAGTAAACTGAAGCACGTCTTTTCTCAACGACAACTGAATTGTGAATGAGCTTTAGAGTGTGTGTACCCACTTTATATATGCTGCCACAATAGCCGTTTTTAAAACCATATTTGTTTTCACAGAAACCTTACTAAATGTGTGTGTGTGTCTACAAATACGTTGTTTCTTATGGGAAACGTATCAAAAGCTCTATATTAGGCTAAAATACATGTAATCTTATGGGAAATAGAAACGATTTAAGGTGTGAGCAGGGGCCTTTTCTACAAACACAAATAATGTGATGATGTCATCCTTTGGGTTTTGTCTGTATTCTAGACAAGCTCAAACACGAATAATGGGGTGATTGAACAGATATAACACAAGATAACATTCGCCAAGGTCATCAACCGACACGTTGTTTACCTTTAAGAGGGCCTCTCTCTTGCGTATATTAAACAGATACACAGACAAGCTCAAACAGGATCAAGGTTAACAACTGTAAAACGTTGTTTATCCTTTTGTAAGGCCTCTCTCTCTCTTACATCAGTTTGTTTCCTTAATACAAGAGAGAGAGACACTTGTTCAGTATGTGTTAAGTCGTGAAACAAGGATGACGTCTCTTGCTGTATGTAAGTACACTCTTCTTATTATGTCTGTTTGTATTCAAATAACAAATACAAACATAACCTTACTAAACAATCAGATGATTGGTAATCAACATGTATACGAACACCTAACCTCATATGTAAACAACAACTGGCTTTTGTTTTATATATACAACTGCGAACAAACTTTTAACGTGTGCGTCTGTGGAGCTATTGGTTTAGCAATAGTATATCTGAGAAAGCTGTCTATGGCCGATTCGAGGTTCGTGGGTTCAAATCTAAGTTCTGGCGAATGCTTTTCTTTCAAATACACATGCATCTGTCAGTCTAAGCAAAGACTTTGAACTGTCATGACGTGTGTTATATCCTTTCAAACAGCATGTACAAGCTTCAACAATGGCAATCAGTTGTCTGTCTGTCTGTCTGTTTCCTCAACCTAGAAGACACCTGTTCAGTATGTATTAAGCTGTGAAAGAAGGCTGACGTCTCTTGTTGTATGTAAGTACACTCTTGTATTATCATGTCTGTTTGCATTCAAATAACAAATACAAACATAACCTTACTAAACAATCAGATGATTGGTAATCAACACGTGTGTGAACATAACCTTAATAAACAAATACAGACAGCTGTGTGTGTACGAACATAACCTTAATCAACAAATACAAACATAACCTTAATACACAATCAAAATGGCTTGGTAATCAGTCTGTATACGAACACCTAACCTTAATAAACAAATACATAACCTTAATAAACAATCAGACAAATGGTATTCGACAAACACACACATGGAGACCTGACTTGTAGATATCTATGGACACACAGGTCAGACGGAACATCTTACGTCATCACAAGACAGTTAATACCTAACCTGGCTTGTGGCTATCTATGGACACAGGTCAGACATCTTGGAACGCTTGTGACGTCATCACAGGTCAGACATAAGACAGTTAATACCTAACCTGACTTGTAGATATCTATGGACACAGGTCAGCTATCTTGGAATGCTTGTGACGTCATCTCAGGTCAGACAATTCCATAGAGACCCGGGTTGCGGCTGTCTATGACAGGTCAGCCATCTTGGAACGCTTGTGACGTCATCTGACAGGTCAGGTGACATTTGACGTTGACACCTGTCAGGTTAGCTGACAACTGACAGCTGACAGCTGTCAGGTCAGTGACATTTGACACCTGTCAAATCTGACAGGTCAGCTGTCAACTGTCACAGGTCAGCGCATGCGCATGACGTCACGCGCATGCGCAGAAAAAAGTGGAGGGGATGAGCCCAGGTGACTCCCTATCTACTTTAAATATATTGGGGGGAGCGAAGATGACCTTGTAAAAATGAATGGATTAGGCTTGTTATTGGTAAAAACATGTGCCGAGGAGTGTGAAACTTGGAAAAAATAAAAAAACCTGAAAAATGTGTAAAATATTAACTTTAAAAAAATAAAATTTCAATAAAAACTCCGGCACTGTATCGAATGCTGTTTATTTGGTTGTAATTTTATTCATCATTGTATGAGAAACACATCATGAAAGAGAGACAGTTGTGTAAAAACTAAATGATATAATAACTGGTAACGTGTATGTGGCATCGAATGTGTGAACAACATTACCTTACATAAATGTCAACAATGAAGAAGGGTGTATTCCGCTGTTACGATTCAGTTTCGCATTGTTGGTGCAACCGCCCGACTGTTCCGTCGCTCATATATACCCATTCAATCGTCGCATGCATTATCGTGTGTTGAAATTACACGTTCAAATAAGAAGGGGTCATCGCCACCAATTCGCTGACCGTTGACGATGGAGCACCGTACCGTAGGAAAATGGATTGAAATGTGAGAATGCAACC